>CAWUFW010019383.1:0-188092 GCA_963921515.1 Calotriton arnoldi
CCCCACCCCCCCAGTGTTTATTGGCTTGGTAATTGCTTGTTTGGCCTTTTTTGGTTGATTTTTCCTTTGTGCTGTTTGTGTATGTTGGAAACGTTCTTGTGACCGAGTCGGACCCTGCATTGGTCTCGTACGGTGTTTTCCGTTTCGTTCACGCTGTGTTTGTGCAGTTTTGTATGCTGCGTACGCGTCGGTCGCGGTGTATTGTGTTGCTTCGGCTCGGTTTTGTATGCGTGTCGGTCGTACGGCTTGTCCTCCGTCCGACTCGGTCGTGTTTTTCGCGCCTTGCATCGTACTTTGCGGGTTGGAGTTGGCGGGTACGATTCGGTCGGATTTGTTCCGGGTGCGTGTCGGTCGGTTGGATTCGCGTGTTTTTCCGGCCGGATTGCTATTTTCCGAGCGGCTCGGTCGGTCGGCTTGGTTTCCTGACGTGTCGGTCGGATTTATCGCGGCTTGCATCGTACTTGGCGTGTCGGGCGCCACTGGTACGTGTCGGTCGGTATTTTTTCCGGATCCGAGTCGGTCGGTGCTTTTTCCGGCCCGAATCGGAATCGACCCCCAAGTCTCACACTACCAAGTGAGAACACAAACACGGGTTTGAGGAAAAAATCCCATTTCAATCACCAAACCATACAATGCCACCTGCCACATTGGCTTTCGAAAAAGCAGTGACGCTTGATTGAGATTGATAATCTGAAAGACCAAGGCACACATACATTCAACAACTTGACAAGAGCGGAACATGAAGCAATCAGAGAAAACATGATTAACTTCGTAGTAAAACCTGCCGACAAAGGCGGGGCAATGGTGATCATCCTTAAGGAAATGTATCACAGCGAATGCCTCAATCTCCTGAATGACTCAAGAAATTACAAAAGTCTGAAGAAGGACCCAGCAAAAGAGATCCCTGAAGACATCAAAATTCATGGTAAGCGAATCAAAAGAAAAAACTGGATTACGACAAAAGAAGGTGATTTCCTTACAGATAATGAGGCAAAGGTACCCTATTTTTACATACTCCCCAAGATTCACATCCATTGGCTTTCGTATGTTGCTATCACACACGTTAGCCTATGGCTGTGTCCGTCGTAGATTATTACACCCACTACCCGGTCAACTTCCACCACGGCTGTCTGATAGCAAATGTCCTGATGCCCGCCATTTTAGATTGAGAAATAGTGTGCTAGTGAATGATAAGTGTGTCGCCACCACTCAAAATGGTAGATACCTTGTTTACATGTAGAAAATGCTAATGTTACTCATTATTTAAAAAACAGTATTATGTAGTGCGTTACTATGATTAAATGCTATAGTTGTGAAGTGCTGTTTATACCGCCGATTAAGTTTATTTTAGAAGAAAATAAATTGTGTAAATAATACATTTAAAATGTGTTATTTACACATTTCCTAAAAAGCATAATAGACATGTCAAAAAATATTATTTTCACTAAAAAAACTTTAATAAATGTGTGCATATATGTTAAGTAAGCAAATATATTTTTACATATACATGACATTTGTGTTAGATCCAGAATATTTGTTTGCAAAATAAATGTAATTATTTCAATTTTTGTTTATGCAGACATATGAACCCAGAGAGAGGGAGAAGATGACAACCTCAAGGTTTTAGACCATTTCCAGACCTTGCCACCATAGAAGAACAGGATATTATCCAAGAATTCAGATTGAATATGCAAAAAAATATTGATTTGTGTCATCAGCTGGAGCCAGATCTGCCTCACAATAGGAATCCCACGGCTAGAATGCCACTAGTCAAAATCATGCCAGTACTTCATTTTGTGGTCACAGGTTCATTCCAATACACTGTGGCAGTATCTGGTGGAATGTCACAACCAACTTTCAATGGTGTGCTACAAGAAGTTAATGCCTTCATACAGTTTCCACGGAATGTGGATTTTGCCAATGTGAAGGGAGAATTTTATGGTATGGAGCAATGGATGGCACACATTTTGCCTTAGTGCCACCACAAGCCAGGGAGCAAGTCTACCGCAATCTAAAGAACTTCCATTCAATCAATGTGCAAGTTGTCTGCTTTCCTAATTTGTACATCACAAGCTGTGTGTGCGCCATTTTTACAGGATAACCCCATAATTGCTTTGTACTACGGAACTGCAGCATACCCCTGCAAATGTCACAACTTGGACCTGAGATGGCCTGGCTTGTTGGTAAGTACAGTCTGTCAATATATTGTTTGTTAAATTTCAAGTTTAATGATCTAAAATGGTGTTAAATATTTTGGCTACTTGTACTTTAATACATGAAGGAGACTCAGCTTATCCTAACCGTCCATGGTTGTTAGCACTGCTGAGGAATCCAACAACGCCAGGGGAAATCTGCTTCAATGAGGTCCATGGAAGAATACAAGGCCAGTGGTGCAGGCTGTTGGGTTCCTAAAGGGCAGATTTCGATGTCTAGAGAAGACTGGTGGAGCCCTCCACTAATTACCCGATAAGGTGTGCCAAATCACCACGGCCTGCTGCATGTGGAACAACATATACCTGCAACAGAACATCCCATACATCGCAGAGGATGGAGACCATTGAAGAGCCACCGGGTGAGGATGTTGAAATGCCAAATGAAGATGATAGTGGTGAAGAGGAAGGAATTTGCTTACGTCAAGATGTTATTAACAACTTCTTAACATGAGTGTGAGTATATATTTACAGTTTTAAAAATAAATGTTAAACCAAGTCTTAATTTAATGAGGATGACAGTCTGTGCAGGAATTTTTTTAGATAGTGCACGTTAAGGAAATACCTGGGCAAAGAGGTTTGTTGATCAAAATTTTGACACCTTGACTACTGTGTTTATTTACATTGTTTAACTTTGATTGTTCTTAGAAAATGTGTCCTCAAAATAAACCATTTGTTATGTGAAATGTTGTAATGTAATCAACTAATTTATTTTGTTTTTAATCAGTTTTAGGTTCCTTCACCATGTGATCTTCATTTGGACATTTCAACATTGTGACATTTTCAGTTCTATACAGCTGTTGCAAAGTACAAAGGGAACATGGGTTGATCCTGTAGAAGAGACACACACACTTTTTTTTTAAGTTGTAAAAGAAATTTGTATTGGATATGGAAATAAGATATAACAGCAATACAACACAGCATATAATTATACTATAATATAAATATTTCATGGGAAAAGGAAAAAGGGGAGGGATGGGTGAGGGGAAAGGGGGGAGGGAAAAACTTATATAGAATGATACAACTGATCTTATAATAGAAAATACAACATTTGAGTTACATTACTTCCTATAATAGTAGCTTATAAGGTGGTCAAAAATATACAACTAAATTAGAAAACAGATGAGTAATTTTTAACTTCAAGGAGGTTTGGATACTTCCTCACTGCAAGGAGTATGTAGGGGTAAGGATTGAGCTGATATGTTTAAGAAATCCGTAATAGGTAACCACAATAAATCTCTCTTAATAGCAAGTGTAATGGGGTAAACATATGCCCTATCTAATCTATGATTATAGCAAACTCCATACCACCAAGCCTGAAATGATATGTTTGAAGCATTTTTCCATGACCTAGTAATCTGTTGAAATGCTACAGCTATAAGCAGATCAACAATGGATACGTTAGTAGAAAAGGAGGACCATACTTCTGAGATGCTACCTAGAAAAATATGTGTAAAAGAAAAAGGGAAGTGTGTACGAAAATTTTTGTTAATTTGTTGCCACACTCTAATCCAAAAATTATGAGTAACTGGACATGTAAATAACATATGCTTAAGGTCAGCTACGGGGGCCGGACAAGACCAGCAGGTAGATGGAGTATTGGAATCAATGTGATGAATTTTGGCTGGGGTGATTAAAAGTCTATTATAAATAAAAAATAAGGTTTGTGTAATATTCGCTGCTCTAGAAGACTTCCTTATTTTCATCCAAAGTTTGTTCCATGTTGAGATATCAAAGGAATCCTGTAAATCAGATTCCCAGTTGCATTCTACATTAGATTTATCACGTATAGTAACAGAATTTCTTAATTTGTTATAAATTTGAGATGCAGAAGAGGAAGACTGTAAAAATGTGAGCAAGATGGATGAAGAATTAGCTTGCGCAGAGGAGTTTATGAGGGTATCATAGGAATGTTGAGCAGCTGCGGTCAACAAAATATATTTGGATTGATAAGAAGAAGGAAGAGAAAAACGGGATTGCATCAGAGAGAAGGGGATACAAGTTTCGCCGTGAAAAAGCTGATACGTCCATTTAAGACCAATTTCTATCCAATCTTTCCAAAAAGAGTCCTATTTTTAATTTTAATAAGTTTGTTATACCAAATTGGGGATTGAAGAAAACGAGTACGATCATCTAGACCATCTAATATGAGCGGGTGGAAGATTTTACGAACATTTTTAAGAATGGGAAGAGAAAATTTTTGGGAGTGTGAGAAATAGAAACAAATTCTTCAAACGAGAAGGGATAGAAAAAGAGTTTTCAACCTCCACCCATAAAGGCTGAGACGTAGAATCGATCATATTCTCAGATAGCAGGGAGGAAGAGAATTTAAGAAAAAATGAAGTATGATATGACGAGAAATCAGGAAAATTGACTCCACCTAAATGTTTAGGTAGTTTAAGTTTGGAAAAGGACATCCTAGCTTTTTTGTTTTGCCATAAGAATTTTGAAAGAATATTATAGATATTCTTGTAACAGGATTTAGGAATATTAACTGGAAGATTAGATAAGAAAAATAAAATTGTTGGGACTAACATCATTTTTATAGAATCCAATCTACCCCGCCACGATAAAAATAAGGGGTGCCAGCGTGCGGTGGAATTGGCTAAATGTAATTGCAGATTCTTTAAGTTTAGTGATACCGTATCTTTGATAGAGGGTGTGAACCATAAGCCTAAATATTTAATCTTCGTTGGGTTCCAGTGAAAGAGAGAAGCCAAAAAATCAGCATGGAAACAATGTTTGTTTAAAGGAAGGATTTCACATTTATCAACATTGAGTTTATATCCTGAAATTAAAGCAAAAGCTGAAACTTCTGATAAAAAAGTTGGTATTGAAGTTTGGGGATTAGAAATAAATAAAAGAATATCGTCCGCGTATGCTGAAATCTTCAGTTGTTTCTCACCATATGGAAAACCTGTGATATTTTTATTTATACGAATTCTTGTTAGAAAGGGTTCTAATGCCAAGACAAATAAAAGAGGAGAAAGTGGACAGCCTTGTCGAACCCCCTGAAGAGTGGAAATGAGGAGGAAACAAGACCATTAGCTAAAATAAAAGATCTGGGAAAAGAATATAATAACGAGATATAAGAGAGGAATTTAGGGCCAAAACCAAACCAGACGAGTGTCGAAAAAATAAACTGCCAATTAACCCTGTCAAAAGCTTTTTCGGCATCTAGTGCAACAGCTGCTAGAGATTGTTTATGGGAGTGGGATTTACTAAGAACATTGAAAAAGAGTCGAGTATTATCCGATAAATGACGACCCTTAATGAAACCACATTGTTCTCTTCCAATTAATTTTGGTAAGATGTTATCCAAACGGAGCGCAAGAATTTTCGCGAAAATTTTATAGTCTAGGTTAATCAAAGAGATTGGCCTATAATTCTTACATAATGTATGATCTTTATTTTCTTTAGGGAGAAGACAAATCAAAGCTTCTTGGAATGAGCCTTCAGATTTCTGGGATGCAATGAAAAATAAAAATAGTTGATGTAATTTGGGAATAAGTAAATTAGAAAATTGTATGTAGAATTCTACGGTAAATCCATCCGGCCCAGGAGCTTTTCCTTTTTTGATTACTTGAATGGCTTTAAGAATGTCTTTAGGCTGTATATCAGCTTCCAAGGAGGAGAGATCTAGATCCGGGGGAGGGTGAAGGAACGGAGGATAAATATTGAGCAATGTCAGTCTGTTGAGGATGGGATTCAGGGGTATAAAGTTTTTGATAAAAGTTAGTGAATTCTAATAGAATATCCTCATCTTTATGGGCTATAGAATTAGAAGAAGATACAATAGATTCAATTTTGGTACGTTCCTTTTTAATTTTAAGATAATTAGCAAGAAGATTACCAGATTTATTTTGTGCACTATAATATTTAGCACTAGATTTAAGTAAGTATAAATTCGCAGAATCAGTAGAAAGTTTATTAAAATTAAAAGAGAGTTTGGCTTTAATAAGTTCATTCAACTCAGATT
Source organism: Calotriton arnoldi (assembly GCA_963921515.1). NCBI lineage: Eukaryota > Metazoa > Chordata > Amphibia > Caudata > Salamandridae > Calotriton > Calotriton arnoldi. The sequence continues at coordinate 6,190 of CAWUFW010019383.1, forward strand.
GGCTCTTAGACAAATAATACGAATGTTCTAATCTTTTAATTTGAGTATTGAGTAATTGTATGGACTGAGAGGATGCTCGTCATTTTTGGGCAACAAAAGAAATAATGAAGTCTCTAGAGGCAGCTTTAAAGGAATCCCATATAATTTGGGGAGATATTTGAGGGGACTCATTCTCTTAAAAAAATAATTTTGCAAAATCAAGAAAGGCTGATGTAAATTTAGAATCTAATAGAAGAGAGTTATTGAATCTCCATCGCTTGGTTCCCTTAACGGGAGGAAGTAAGTCCAGATTCAAAGAGACTGGGGCATGATCGGAAATTAGGATAGAACCTATGTCAGAGTGGGAAATGTGTTGGGTTAGGGCTTTGGAAATAAAGAGATAATCTATCCGGGATTGAGATGAGTGAGCAGGTGAATAATAAGTGTATTCTTGTAATGTAGGGTGACAGAGCCTCCAGGAGTCTACAAGAGACCTTTGAGAAATAGTGGAGGAGAATTGAGTATGCATAGAAGAAGGAGAGAATCTAGAATTAGACCTTCTATCCATAAAAGGATCCATAACCATGTTACAATCACCCCCTAAAATTAAATATTCGTCAGTACGTTGCATCAAAGAGGATAGGATTTGGGGCCAGAACGTTTTATATTGGTTAGTAGGGGCATAAATATAAAAAATGGTTAAAGGAATGTTGTTTATCAATAGAGACACTGCAATCCATCTGCCTTCAGAATCATTGTCTTGATTTATGAGTTGGACATCTAAACGTTTATGGCAGAGTATAGCGACACCATTACGCTTCCCTGAACCTGGCGATGCAAAAACATGTCCCACCCAGTGCCGTCGTAATTTAGATACCTCAGTATCCGTTACATGAATTTCTTGTAGTAAAGCAATATCACCTTTTAAACTTGCAATATGTGATAAAACTCGCTGACGCTTAATGGGAGAACCCAAACCCTTAACATTCCAAGATAAAATATTTAACGACATCTAAATATATACGTTAAAATAAACAATGTGAGAAGAATACTTATATATATATATGAATAGTAATATATCACACGTCAAATTATAATTTTGAAGAACTGTCATATAGGAACTGTATTTAAAGATATAGAAAAACAGAGAATAGAAAAATAAGTAAGAATGAGAAGGGAAAGAAGAATTGTAAAGAAAAGATAAAAGAGAAGACCAGTATTTAAGATGAAACATGAGATTAGGGACAGAAAAATAAAGGGGAAAAAAGAGGAGCAATGAACAGAAAACTTGAATCCAACAAACCTTTGATAAGACAAGACAATAACGGAAAAAACATACCACAGGAAGACAATACGGGTGGGGTTGGTGGAGCCACATAGGGGAGGAAGGACGCCGAAGGGAGTACCTCAGGACGAGAACGGCAAGGGGGACATCATCCAGGAAGAATGGAAGGGACAAAGAGTGAGGGACCACATATTCGTAACCTGATGAGGAAGAAAAGAGAACATATTAACCAAGAACATTTACAAAGTTACAAAATACATTAAGGATGGGACAAATTCACAATAAGAAAACAAACAATATTAGGAGTAACACGACATTTATGGTTTAGAAATGTCCATAGACTCCCGTCTGCAGGTGATCAAAAATTGCTGGAGATGTGCAGGATCTTCATAATTTGTTGTTCTGTTATTATAAGTCACTTTGAAGAGACAAGGGTGAAACAGGCCATATCGAGCATTCAAGCTGCGAAGTGCAGGTCTCATGTCCAGGAACTTTTTACGGCGGTCAGCAGTCGCTTTGGCATAGTCTTGGGCAAAAAAGAGGTTAGAACCATTCCATGAAATCTTTCCTCGTTGTTTGGCAGCGTGAAGAACTTTAAGTAAATCTGTGTATTCCAGAAAATATAAAATAATTCCTCTAGGTTTCGCTGAAGAAGATGAAGACTGAGAACTCTGCCCCAAACGATGCGCACGCTGAATATTTAATGATGGAGTATCCGGAAGACCAAGTAGAGTTGGGAGAAAGGATTGAAAAAAGGATATTGGATTAGAACCTTCGAGACCTTCAACCAGTCCATAAATGCGTAGGTTGTTGCGTCTATTACGGTTTTCCAAATTTTCAACTTGCTGTTTAAGATGATCTATCTCTCTGTGCATAAGGGGGACCTGACTTGCACATTCTTGAACAGAGTCAACTCGTTTCTCTAGGTCTTCAACCCTTTGCTCAGTGTAAGACCAGTTGTCTTCCAGACTTTGCAGACGTATGTTGGTTTCTTCCATACATGGCTTAAGCGCGCAAATTTCCTCAAGGAGGAGCTCCATAGAAATTGAAGTTGAGGAAGCAGTAGGAGAAGGTGGGTTTACCTTCACTCGCTTGCCTGAAGTGGAGGACGACGTTGCTGGTATTTTGGAACCCTGTTTGGGACAGGGGCGAGGTGCGGAAGATGCCAATCCCTTTGCACCAGCAGAGTCAGTGGCAACATCTTCCATGTTCTCTAATAGGATATTAAAAGGATTATGGTCTTCTAAAGGTGAGCCTTTGCTATGTTGTGCAGCATTACGGCTAACACGAGGCATTGCCATGAAGGAATTTGAGGAGAAACTCTCTTCAATTATCCTAAAGAACACTCTACACTAATAGAATCACACCGAAAGTGAAAATAATTAATAATGCACACTGTGTAGAGTCGTAGTGAAGTGAAAATCCAATTATATCAGTCCCGGAATTTATGCTGCTTAACGTAGTATTCAGAACGAGGAGAAAATGGCCAGCAAGAAAGAAAAACGTCGAGATAATGCCAAACGTGCATTTTTGTGAGGGGAAAGATATTCATTGGTTGAGAGGAACGAAAAGAAAAACAAAATGGCGGCCGCAACTCTGTGAAGAATCGCAGCCGGTGAAAGAAGTCAAAAGGGCATTATTTGAATGCGCTCCATACCTCCGCGACGAGCGCACATTGACGAGCAAAGGTTCCGACACTCGTACGGTTGGAAATTGGGGTCCCAGAATGCGAAGAGAAGCCTGGAGAGTTCCCGTCGCCTCACGTCGCTGCGGAGCTCCCGGGAACAGCGGCCATCTCCGAAGGCTCCTAAGCCACACCCCCAGACACACACACTTTGGATGTACATATCTGGTACGAAGACAGCTTGCACAGTGATTGAATGGAACTTTTAAGATTGCATTGGACTTGTTTGCTGTTGAGTGTTGCCACCAAGGCAACATGGGCTGCTTACATTGCTCTAACCACGTGCGGTAGGCCACCCAAAGCATACAAATCTCCCTGCACATAGGCTAAGTCCACATTTTGTGTTAACGTTATGTAGCTGTTGATGTGTCTCATCATTGAAGGATGACCTTCTGGTAGCATATTTTTTTATTATCTCCCATTCTTAAATGCTGGCAAGGTTTAGAACTGTAAAATAAAATATGACATGATTTTTTTCGAATATGCATAGGTTATAAGGTGTAAAAATATGAAACATTTATTTATTCTAATAAAATTCTACCTTAGGGGATCACCACGGTTTTGGGCGGACCTTCACCGACAGGCCATGAGTGGCGGTCCATCTGACATCCTGGGAACTGGTCCAACTGCCGAATCAAAGATCCCGTCAGGACGGCGGTCAGATTCCTAACCCTACAGTGGGGGCACTGCCATAGGGATTAGGATATCCCTTTCCGACTGCCTTTATCATAGCGGTCCTACCTCAATGAAAAGGCAGCCGGAAAGGGACTTTGGGGGCCCCAAGCAGGGCCCCTGTCCCCCTTAGGCCACTGATAATAAGCCTGGGGGGACATGTAGTGCCCCCCACACATCAATGCACCATGTGTCAGGCACCACACGGTGCATGGATATGGACAAACTGCCTTTTTCCATTGCTGCTTGTGCTGCAGATCTTTTCCTGGGCCGCAGCACAAGCCGCAGTTGAAAAATGCAGTTTACGACTGCCTACACAGTGGTCTAATCGTTATATGGCGGGTGAGACCGCCGACTCCTTGTTGGCCTGTCTCATTCCTGCTGCAATGGCGGTCGGTCGTCCAACTGACCGTGCATCGTAATTAGGCCCTTGGTTTTTGAATTGTGGTTTTTATAATTTTTTATCATCTTTTTGAAGAAGCAAATCCATTACCTACATTGTATTTATTGATGCATAAACAATCTTTTTTAATTTAGCTTTTTAAAATGAATGATGGGAGTAAAAATAAGATGACAAATTGAGAAAAGAAATACAACACCAGTCTTTGACGTTGGTATTTTTTATTTTATTCAACAAAGCTAAATAAACTTATACAGGATGAAAAGAAGAAAGCTAATACAAATTTAAATAATCAATCATAGTGAATGAAACTTTTGTTGAAATGGCAAAATTGTTTGAAGGCGAATTCCCAAACTTCAGAAAGGTAAATGTATCCATAAAATAGTCCACAGAGTGAATGGTAGTCGAACACTGGAGGAAGTTAGGTTCAGCATCTCTTGTTGGTAGTGGTGGAGGTCTTGTCATCCTTTCCTGCTGGTCCGAATGAACGTGTACACCTGCGAGGGGATGGTGGATCCAAAATTGCAGGGACTGATGTGGGCGCAGGTGTTTCTTCTTGCGGCAGATTCTCCTTTTCTGTGGCTGAGGCAGATGTAGTTGGGCCAGATGTTGTTGGACCACAGAAAGGGGAAGAGGTAGCTGGTAAAGCCCTGCACATATGGGTACAAATATCATGCAGCACCCCTGTCAGGGAGCCTGTATTGGAGTTGTGATGTTCCATCTGAACATTGAGCTCCCTCTGCAACTGCTTCATCTCCCGGAGCTCTGTAAGGACCTGGCCCATCATGTCTGGGGACTGATGGAGGGATCCCAAGACTTGGTCGATAGTGGCCTGGGTGACAGTGAACCCAGTGGCCTCACTTTGCTGGCCGACAGAATCCCTCCCATGAGCCCTACCCCCACTACCCTGTGCTTTTGACCCAGTGTGGCCCATCCCACTGGTATCTGGCTGAACTGGAGATGGTGGTGGTAGTGCTGGAACAACAGCAGCCAGGATTGGGGGGGGGCACAAGATTGGAGTGATGTTGGTTTGGACACAGGAATTTGAGGTATCCATAGGCTGATGTGTGGTAACAGCTGGGATGGGAGGTGTTGGTGTGGGTTGAGTGAGACTCACTGAAGCTGTCTGTCCAGGCAGACCAGATGGACCAGGCAGCTCCTCATCATTCAGACTTTCAGGATTGGAGTCTTCCCTGAAGTTGTGTTCCTGTTCTAGAGTGGAGGTATGCTCAATGGCAGATGGTTGGCCCCTTGGTCTGGGTGTTGGACCTATTATGAATTTTAAAAAAAACACAATTTATGAGTCTGGATTAGACTTCATATGTATTTTAAGCTAATAATGAAGAAACCTAAAAGGATCAAACAAATTAATATAGTGGTTGTACCTTTCAGTGGTATTCTAATAAATTACATAACCAGTTTAAATTACACACAATACTACTTCTTAAAAGCAGGTAAAAAGATGTCCTGAAACGACACAAAATATTTTGGCAGTATACATGAAATATACCAAGATTCAACACAACCCAGTACACAGTAGAGAGGACACATGTGAAATAAATCATTCCAAGGCCTAGCAGGCTAAACTTCTGACATTTACGCATCTTAGAAGGATATATATATAGCATTAGCCACCATATAAACATTGAAGTACATTTTTGTAAAACACAACTTATATTAAGCATACAAAATTACATAACTTCAAAATTTCAAGTCAACAAACTTTGATTAGTGAAACAAATAACATCAATTTAATGAGAAGGCAAGGATAGGATACCATACAATATTAAACACAAAACACATTTCAAAACAGCATGAAATGGAGATTGATACACTTTATCATAGGTGAAAATTTGATAGAAAATAGAGTGTGAGTAAAATAACATTGCATTGCAGAACAAAAACAAGGCATCATGGCAGTTGTAGTATTTTCAATTACACATTACCAACACTTGCAAAATTGTGAGTTGAACATACCTAGTGAAAATATGCAGTAAAAATAAGAACAGACATTTGCAATATAAAACAAATATATGACATATTTAATTGGTACAAAAACACTTACAAGCACCATTATATCATGTGAAATGTAATGGAGATTGAAACCTGTAATCTTCATTACAACAAAATACAATCAAAAAAACAAGACAAACATAATTGTACAAATATTCATGGGTTTATATGTTTAATAAAAGGTACAAAGTATATAGGAAACAGGTAAATTAAACCAAAAAGGACATTTAGGTTTAGTGACACAATCAAAAGTGTAACTTACCAGTCTTCACTCAATTGGGATTCCTGTCAAGCCTTCAGGATGTAGGACCTTCTCCTCCCAGGGAAAGAGTTGTAAGGGGACTGGGAGAACCACCACGAGTCCTGTGGGCCTCCAGGTGATGCTTGGAGGCCAGGGAACGCACTTTCCCCTGCGGGTCATTCTATGTTTTCCTAATTTCCTCCTGTGTTCAAAGGTTGTTTGCTACAACATTCACTCTGTCATCTATTCTGGTCCACATTTGCCTTTTCTGAGATATATTTCTATTTTGAACTTGGGCTCCAAACAATTGCTGCTCTACTCTAATAATTTCATCCACCATGACTGACAATTCTCCCTCTATAAAACAGGGATTTCGCCTCTCTGCCATTATCCACAAAGTAAGAATTAAATAAATTTGATTAACCGCAAGAAAATAAATGAAAGGAGAAAAAGGGACAAGAAACAGGGAAAAAAAAAGAATTACCTGACAAACTGACAACATTTCTACTTGCAAATGTTGTGCTGCAGTGGAATGGCAAAGGATCATGGTCTGAAATCAAGTGTGTTTTATAGGGTGGTATACAGGTGAAGGAAATTAGCCAAAGCACATCAGGTGTGTGATGCTAGCATCCACCCAATAGCCACAAGAATGATACATTGTGGAACGCGTCCCGTGATGGAATCCCTCCGTTGGGAAACTGCCACTAGGACAACGCCAGCACAACTGTGAAATCTAAATGTGCTCGGCACAATCACGCCACCCTGACAGCGATGGAGTAATGTTAGCCATCAGAGGAGTCCGCTGCGTCACCAGCGGTGAGCCACTTACGCGATGGAAAACACTATGTCGATGCGGACAGAGTTTCAGACAGCGCCCATCTAAATGAGGTGGGTGGGATTCCGTCAGCTTGACAAAGTACTTGCAAACTCCACCACGGAGGGACAACGGGAGTCCCGTCAAAATCTAAATCCGACCTTTAGACTCCGAATTTTTATTTTATTTTAATTAAACAGTTTTATAAAGCACGGACGTGACCCATCAAGGTATCAAAGCGCTGAACAAATCGTGAACAGGTTATACAAACAGAGTAAATGGCAGAGATAGTTATAAGGGAGAACAGCAAGAACTGCAGAGCATACATTTTGGGGCATATTCTCAAGGAGCCATCGCCGAGTTAACGGCACTTTATCGCAGCCAAAGTTGCGATAAATTTATCACCCCATTCACAAGCTGGTGTAAACAGCCCATAACACCAGTTTACCCGCGATAGCAGCCGCAAAAAACATCGCCACAGATGACCCGTGCAAAAAGCCATGAAAACACCACTCCGCAACATTCTCAACGACCAGCCAGACCACGAAACATGCGATAATGTGGGATAGCAGCAGGAAATTAACACCTGCTCTGACCTGGTGTAAAGTCGGACGGCAGCCTGCACCACAAAAGGGAGCCCAGCCCACAGCCACACCTGAAGAACAACAGATGCCATGGAGCCACTCACCATGCACCCCGGAGCCCCGAGAGGGCAACAACACCCACCACCACCACCCCCCCCGGACCAACACTGAGGCAGCGCAGACAAAGACAGCGACCCTCCGAAAATGCACCAACCTCACAGACCCAACACCAGAGAATGTCATTGCCCACTATATGCCCAAAGGGACAACCCTCCTCCGCATCCTGACCACCATAGCCCACAGGCTGACGGTACCAACACAGCGGACAACCAACATCCCACCGCAGACAAAGCTGCTGGCCGTGCTGCACGTGTTGGCCTCTGGTACCCTCCAACCAACCTGAGACGGAGGAGTCACACAGCCTGGCCAATCCAAGTCCCCCACAACGGTCATGGATGACACCATGAGCTTGGTACCCCACTATCTATACCTCACACACACTGCGCAGGAACAGCCAGAGACCAAGCAAGGCGTGTACGCCACAGCTGGCTTTCCGCACGTGTCAGGGGGCAATTGACTGCACACATGTCCTACTAGTGGCCCCTAGTGACACTGCACACAATAAGCGCAACAGAAAGCGCACGTATCCCACCAATGTGCAGGCAATAGTGGACCACCGTGGAATCTCCGCCAACGACGTCGCCAACCACCCAGGCAGTGTGCATGATACCTGCACCTCCCAACAGTCCATCATCAACCTGCGCCACCAGGATGGCACCCACGGAAATGCACTGCTCATTGGTCAATACCAAATGCACACACCACACACCTCAACTCCACAATCATGCAACACACAACACACGAAATGCACACGTCACAAGCTTACATACAACATGCACACCCACCAGACACGACAGCACAACTCACTGTGGGAACCTGGGCCAGCCATGTACATGAGCCATCAATGGCATGGCACCTCGGACACACAATAGCAGAATGTCGGAAGAGGTGGGGACCAGGCATGTGCGAAGGAGGCAAGGGACCGATGAATGAGAATGTACACAATGCCAAGTGTGGCGTGGATGTGCTGGCCAGACTGCAGTATGCAGACCACACACATATCCATATCGACACACACCGCTGGTGTTTGGAGTGTAGTGGACAGTGGATGCAACCATGTCACCCCAGCCAGTGGGGAAGTCGCGGAAATGTAGCTTGTGACGTCCCCCCGTAAGTGTAAGTGGAGTGGGCTGGCCCGGCGTACGCCAGGCCAGCGTAGGGGTGTGAATAAAAGGCACGTAACCCTGGGCGTGGTCCTCTTCCGGAATGCCCAACGTCTCTGCCAGGGCGGCGCCCCTCACCCCGCCACGAGGCTGATGCCGTGAGCGGTGTTGCCAGCGATCCTGTGCGCCTGCTGCACCCCGGGACGCTGGTCACCGAATCAGTCCTGCCCGCCCCTGCGCACCCAGGCCTCAATGCCCACCTTCCGACACCGGCGTGTGTCGATGAGGGCCCACCACGTGCTGGTGCAATCTCCAAGCCCGAGGCCTGCGACCTTGGCAGCCTCCTCAGACCATCACGGCCTCCGCAACACAGGCCTGCAGTATTCCCTTCACGTTGACGTACTCCACCGGCATGCACAGCGGACAAGTAGGTCACACATTTGGAACTGAGTCTTGACTACACCATGGCAGAGCACATAAATCATGGCTGAGTGTATGTCACTATACACCCTTCGATGTGGTGCCAACAGGTCTTAGTGTTACATCACAGCCGCAAGATTCTGTGGGCCCACGCAGACTACTGCTCTCGGCCTACGCTGCGCTCGAGTAGGCCACAGAATTGGAACTGAACATCGATTATTCAAAGGCAGAGTACGAATCATTGCACGCAAGGAGAGGCATAAGAGGATGACGCGTTGCATTTGGGAGGAAAAAAGGATCATCATTACGGAGGTGATCGAACACTACCGACAACTGCCTTGATGACACTAACTCTGTGCATCGCGAGCCTACGACACGTGGCTGTGGCCCACTGCTGACCGCTGCCTCCGGCCTACACTGCGGCCCAGTAGGTCACAGAGTCTTGAATCGTCAATGCCGGAGTTCATATCAGTGTACCGGCATCATCGCAGACTGCATCCCCTCTCAGCCCGGTGCCACTAAGTCTGTTCCCCGACATTCATGGACACCTCTGGTCGTACATTGGTGGCGTTTGAGTCTATGGACTAGGGGGTAGTTTTCATCCTCATGCAACTGATACCGAATTGGTGGTGGCAACGAGGCAGTCGCTTTCCACTCCTCCATTTGCTGCTTCCGGATAGCTTCTGCCCTCTGCATCATGCCCTGGAAGAACACCTTCCACTGTCCCCCGAAACACTCCGCAACATTCACCTTCAACATCGACGAGGACCCGCTCAGTCTGCGTGACCCTACCTCAGTGGACCACAAGTCACCGTCCCGTGGCGGTGTGCCTGTGCCTGCCGCTGTGCACCCGGGGCCACTAACTCTGTGCAGCTCAAGTCAGGGACCCTGTCTGAATGAATATTGGATGACCTCTGTGACGGTGGTCTTGGGGTCATCGACGCCATGTGCATGTGGCCCTGCGCTGTCCGCTGCCTCCGGCCTCAACTGCGGACCACCAGGGCTCACACATCAAATCGAGTCCTGACCGGCCCGGACGTCGCATCACCGCAGGAGGCACACGCCACCATCGCCAGGGCCAATTCCAACCACCATCTGACAGAGTCGAGACAGTGGTACTGGCAGACTGACGGAGTTGCTCAGACCTGTCGTGGATGCCATCATCTGCCTGATCCCCTGCTCAGCACTCCAGGTGCCACTGACTCAGTGCACCGCAACCAATGGACCGTTACTGATTGAGTTTTGTGCTGTGGAGATGTTGCGCAGCAATGTCACCTCAGGCAGTGTGGGAGACCTGGGACATTGATGAGGAAGTTGATGCAGGTTTAACACACCCCACTGCATCTGCATCAGGAATATCCCGAATGGACACAATCCTAGTCATTTTCATCACATGAGCGCGCTCAGCTCTAGTGCCCCAACCTCAGTGCACTGCAACTCACGGACACTGCTGTTTGTATGTTGGGTGACCTCTGTACTTGCTCCGGCTCCCTCCATGTTGCTCAGCAGTTGACTCTGTTATGCAGGTGTTTTCTGTTTCCATTGCACTGGTGTCCACTGTTCAAGTTGTTGCCAGCACCAAGCACTCCGTGCGGGCTGGCTTATGCTCACCCCACACACATCCAGCACAGGCGTCACTGTACATCTGGCCCTGCCAATAAAGGAGCCGGGCGCACGTGCCCGTAGCCAGTTCAACATAATATCTGCGTGTGTCTCTATGGCAGTGTGGGTCTCCTTTGTGGGGTGTAGGTGGTCCCTGAAGGGTAATTTACACCCACGTATGTGATCTAGTTCGCCTTCCATGGGTTCGGACCACACCCGCACCTGTTCGGCCACCTCCTTTTGGGGTTCTGACACCTGGCATTGGGGTGCCATGTGTGGGTCGGTGAAGTGTTGTGGGCCAGCCGTGCTTGTGTGTGCTTCATGCTGTGTGGTCTGTTGCAGGGGCTGGGTTCTCCTCTAAGTAGCTTGTCTGCACTGGTCCTGGTGGTGGGTTGCGTGGGATGTCCATGGGCTGTTGTAGGGCGTGGGTGTCGAAGGTGTGTTGGTTGTGTCCTGCATCACTGATGGGTTGTCTGGTCTGACCTGCTGGAGGTGTTGTTTGTCCCTCTGCAATGTGAAGGGGAGATGCATGTTGACTATTGTGTTGACATTTATGTTGGCGCATTGTTCTTGTAGACATGCAGACTGTGTGACAATGTACATTGTGACTGTTTGGGCGGTGCTGGCAATTTGAGGGGGGACAGTGGACATTTGGACTACATGACTGTTGTGAGGTTGTACCCGTACATATGCATCTCACAGTTCCCTGCTCTGTCAAATGTGATTGGCCTGTTTCTGCGCATGGGCGGACCCAGTTGTGTCCCCTGTTCTGCAGTGTCAGTGTTGCACTTTGTGCCACATTGTCATGGGATGTGATGTGATTGCCATGTGTGTGTGCTGCAGTGTGCCACGGGGATGGGGGACATGACCCTGGGTTATTGTGGGTGTGCAGTGTGCTACACATCGTTGTGCATGTGTGCCATTGTGCTCATCTCCCCCGTCCCCCCAGGACCTGTTCGTTACTCACACTGTTGTTGTTGTGTCAGGTCCTCTCGAGCTGTGTCCGTACTCCCACCTCCTTGCACCGTCTCCACACTGATGACTGGCCTCCATTTCCTCCAGCTCCTCCTGTGGCGCAGGACTCCCACCTCCTGTCGCCGTTGCTGCCTTCCTGTTGGCAGCGGCTTTGGGCCTGGTTTAGGTTTTCACGTCATGCCAGCGCCTCTTGGCCTCCTACATTGGCCTCCTCAGCACTCCGGCTGCATTCAAGGTGGTCTGAATGTGGGTCAGTTGCTGGTAGTGTTCTGTCACATCCGTGACGCTGGTCCTGTTTTCCTACGGACTGCACCCCGTCTTCCTCTCCCTCTTCTCCTTGGCCTTCCCCGACCCCGTTGGTCCTTGCTTGTGTTCTGTGGTGCTTGTGGGGTTCGCGTTGACCTCTGCGCTGGGTCAGGGTGCATCCATGTTGCTACGCACTTTGGATTGTTTCTGGTGTGTTGTTTTTGTTGCTTCTATGGTGCATTTTCCCGCCAGACGCGTGGGATTTGCAGGCCTGCCGCTGGTTTTCGCTGCTTTTTGTATCGCGATCGGCCTCATCGCAGCTTTTTTGGCGTTCGTGTTTCACATTTTTGCGGCGTGGCGTTGATTTTAACGCGGTCAGTTGATGCGTTATCTGGAGACTATCGCATGGTACCGCCGTGTTGTGAATACTTGGTTAACACGGCGTAAATGTCCCGCAATAGACTGCGATGTTGAGGGTTGCGTTAAGTCACTTTTGCGATGGTTATCACACGTTCTTGAGAATATGCCCCTCTGTACGTTGAATCACGATCAAATATTGTCAACATAAGATTCATCTTGAGTTCAGAGTAAATGGCAAAGATAGTTATAAGGGAGAACAGCAAGAACTGCAGAGCATACATTTAGTACGTTGAATCACGATCAGATATTGTCAACATAAAATTCATCTTGAGTTCAGTAAAGTTGTTAATAGAGATATTTGTTCATCAGATATCTTTTCATTTCTATTTTGAAGGCAGTAATCGAGGGATTGGTTATGATAGTGGGTGGCAGTGAGTTCCAAATTCTAGGTGCTAGGCCAGAGAAAGAGCGGTTGTATGTTGTCTTCTTGTTAGGCTTCTACGGTTTTAGCAATAGGGAATTGGCATTTCTCAAGGAGCGACTGGCCTCTGACCGCTCAAGTTTATTGGCCAGTTAATGGGAGTGTTGTAGTGTAGAGCCTTATGAGTCATGCAGGCTATTTTCAGCTCAATCCTTGCTTCAAGCGGGAGCCAGTTTAAAAGTTTTTAGTCTGGACTGATATGATCAAACTTCCTGGATCCCGAGACTAGTCTAGCTGCTGAGTGCAGCACAGCTCTTAATGATGCTAACCTTTTTTAGGGCAGGCCTGCGAGAGTAGCAATCCCATAGTCTAATCTGGAAATGACAAAGCATTGTACTACCATGCAAAGGTCGTCAGGGGGCAAGAAAGGTTGATTTTCTTTAGGATTCTCAGCTGCTAGTTGGCTCCCCTGGTTGTTGCGCTGATATGATCTTGCATATTCAGATGTTTGTCCAGAGTTACCCAAGCGATCTCGTGGTGTCAATGATAGTCGGGACACAGTTGAGAGCTGTAAGTTGTTTGAGCCATATATGTACTGGGACCAAGCAGTTGTGGGGGGTTATCAGGAGGAATTCCGTTTTGAGGGTGTTGATCATGAGGTGGTTGTGGGTTAGCCAATGTTGGGTTTGCAGCAAGGTGTGGTTGAGAGTCTTGACATCTTCGGGGGTTAAGGTTTTCAAGTATAATTGAGTGTCGTCAGCATACATATCATAAAGAATATTTGAGCGCTTTAGAATTTCTGTGAGGAGTTCCATAAACAGATTGAATAGCGAAGGAGAGAGTGTGGATCCTTGAGGTACTCCGACATAGACCGGAGTGGAGTCAGAGATGGTATGCTTGATTTTTATTCTTTGAGATCTGTTGTGTAGAAATGACGTAAACCAGCTTGCAACTGGTCCAGATAGCCCCATCTTTGCCTCCAGAAGGCTGATCATGCTGTCATGTTTGACCGTGTCAAATGCGGAGGAGAGATCCAGTAGTATAAGTAGGCATGATTAATTCTGATCAAGCAGTCTCAGGGCATCATCAACAATATGTGTTAGTGCTGTTTCAGTGCTATGACCCTTTCTGAAGCCCGATTGGCAATCGTCCAGAAGATGGAACTTATCGATATGTTCACATAGTTGTAGCTGCACACATTTTTCTAGGACCTTTGCTAGTGTGTGGAGGTTGGTAATGGGATGGAAGTTGTTGAGGTCAGACTGATCTGCATTAGGCTTTTTTAGTATAGCAGTGACCTGTCCTATTTTTAGATAGTCAGGCATCAGGCCCTGAGATAGGGATGCATTAATAATGGATAGATGACAACCCAAATTCCAAATACCATGGTGGAATGTCTATGATAGCACCTTTGCACAGGAAGCCAAAACAAACAACGCAGTGGAAGGATGGCACAGTGCTTTCGAATCCACGCTAGGCAGAAATCAACCTACACTCTACAAATGTATAGAAGCATTACAAAAACTGCATATGGAGCAATCTGTTAGCCAAATTGGCCCTAAACTTAGCAAACAAACTAAAAGAATTTAAGAGATGCTACAATTTAAACTAAAATTCTTCATAAATAACAAAGGTGTAGATTACTTATAAATCATAGCCAAAGCCTACCATAAAAAAGTAACCTATCAAAGTCCTCAAAAACTATGACAAATTCTAAAGCAACACATCAAATCTTTTTATTTAAAATAAGAAATATATTATTTTATTACATCAGTAAAATACTAATTAAAATTACAATGTTAATGAAGAATGGTATATTAAAATTATATAAAGTATTTTTTTTAAATGTAACTGTCATCAACCAAGAAAGTTAAAAAAAACTCAGTCCATCACATAAAATAATTACAGCACATAAATCAAACAATTCCTCATAACAATCACATAGGGCCAAATTACGAGTTTGGTGGTGCGGGAGCGGACTGCCATGCCGGCGGCCCGCTCCTGCACCGCCAAACCCGTGTGCCCACCGCCCGCCAGATTATCTGATTCCTTATGTCTGGGGGGCTTTTTTAGCAGTTCCACAGCGGTGCCTCAGAAAAGGGGCACCACAATGGGAATGCCAAAAATAGTTCCTGCATGGCATAGACTGTACGTCCATGCTGTGCAGGAATTGAGGTGCATGCACACAGGGGGAACATGTTGTGCCTCCCTGCATGCATCCCCATGCACATGGGCACAGACGTTTCGGGTCCGCCAGCCTTTTCATGGAGGAAAGACCTCTATGACACCACTGGCAGTTCTGAAACTTGTAATATGCATGGTACTAAAGATTAGTAATTCTTTGAGAGGGTTCTCATTGTCATACAGTAGGAAAGGTTTATTAGTAAAAGAAGCTGTCAGCTCAAGGGGGGTGTTAATGTCAGAGTAGGTTTGCAGTGTTTTTCTTTGGGGGATTACTCACCTGTTTTTACCTCTACCCATTCTCCTTAAATTAGGTATTGTGGGCAGGCTACTAGCAATGTGCATGGGGATGTTTTGGGCTACCTTCCTCAAAACTGAGCTCCAGGGTTCATTGGAGGTGGATGCTAACATTTTCAATTGTTGGATGTTCTCCCTCACTTTGATCTTCATTGCAGAGGCAGAGTGGTTATGCTCTGTGGTCCTTTTAACAGTGTCACCCACAGTAACCGCTCTGCCTTTGCAATGGGATGAAAAATACTCAACACACCTCCAATGACTCCTAGGCTCAGTTAATCACTCCTCACAATAAATGTAGCCACCGTACTTTAGCAGCCAGTTTCCTCGTCTAGACTGTACGTAGCTTGCATTTCAGTTTTCCATTTTACAGGGATCTGTTGGTAAAAGAGAAAATAATCATGAGTGCAATGTACTAAATGTGTGTTTTATTTTTGTTGATGTAATTCGGTCTGCTAAGGAAAAAAAACTGTGGGCCTTATTACGATGGCGGTCGGACAAGCGTCCAACCGCATTCGCTGCAGGATGGAGATCGCCCGATATGTAGTTGATGGTTCTACCTGCCAGATTATGATGCGACTGCAGATCTTTGTACTGGGGTGAATGTATGACATTGTTCTGCATTCTGTCCATCAATTGTTGTTTTTGCATTTGTCACCCCGAGTGGGACGGGTACGCCCAGACGTGGGTCCCATGCTCTCCATGCCACTGGAGTCAAGCTATCCTGGCTGATGAGGGCTGAAAGCCCGAAACCGGTCCTAGGATGCTTGTTTCCAGTCCAGGGAGGACCTGGCCTGGCAGTTCGGGCTGGACTGTTCCCATTGGGCGCAGGGTCAAGACTGATTTGCATATGGCTGGGTCCAAACTGGAATGGCATGGTGAGCAAAAAAACGATGGATTTAGGCCCAGATCTTTGTACTGGGGTGAATGTATGACACTGTTCTGCATTCTGTCCATCAATTGTTGTTTTTGCATTTGTCACCCCGAGTGGGACGGGTATGCCCAGACATGGGTCCCGTGCTCTCCATGCCACTGGAGTCAAGCTATCCTGGCTGATGAGGGCTGAAAGCCCGAAACCGGTCCTAGGATGCTTGTTTCCAGTCCAGGGAGGACCTGGCCTGGCAGTTCGGGCAGGACTGTTCCCATTGGGCGCAGGGTCAAGACTGATTTGCATATGGCTGGGTCCAAACTGGAATAGCATGGTGAGCAAAAAAACGAAGGATTTATGCCCAGATCTTTGTACTGGGGTGAATGTATGACATTGTTCTGCATTCTGTCCATCAATTGTTGTTTTTGCATTTGTCACACCGAGTGGGACGGGTATGCCCAGACGTGGGTCCCGTGCTCTCCATGCCACTGGAGTCAAGCTATCCTGGCTGATGAGGGCTGAAAGCCCGAAACCGGTCCTAGGATGCTTGTTTCCAGTCCAGGGAGGACCTGGCCTGGCAGTTCGGGCTGGACTGTTCCCATTGGGCGCAGGGTCAAGACTGATTTGCATATGGCTGGGTCCAAACTGGAATGGCATGGTGAGCAAAAAAACGATGGATTTAGGCCCAGATCTTTGTACTGCGCTGTTATATCCCGCATAGAGGCCCTAATGTAGACCCGTTCGTACATGCCCAAAAATGGACGTATTCATATTTACCCTAATGTGGTCATATTCGTACTTGCCCTATTATGGTCATAGCCGCATATGCCCAATTATGGTCATAACTGTACATGTCCTATTATAGTCATGGGTCCTTATATAGGCATGATCTTTCACCTACATTGGTCCCAGCTAGTACACAACGAGCTCTGAGGGCTGAACGTTATCTATCCTGTGGTTTTGAATACAGCAGGGTTTTTCCCAAACACAGGCCCACACTGTACTCATTAATTGTGCATGGCTTTCTAGGAATATACCACGTGCATAATATGTATGTACAAAGTTCACCCCTGACGTCTTCCTCATGTCCAATACAAACCATACTAAGGACCGAGACTCTTTAGGGTATAAATACACCACATCTTGCCCCGGTAAGACAGAGGGAACCGAGACTTCCATGCTGACACACTGACCAGAGACGCTGAGGCTCCTGCATGCAGTCGCTCCAGCTGACAGTGGTCTGACACAGCCCTGATGGGGTGTCCAACTCGAGACCAGGACGGGGCCCCACACTCTCTCTATTCAGGTATGGGGGTACGACTAAATCCTAGAAGGATTCTTGGCTCTTAGCTTTTAGACCTACACATATGCTAGGTACACACAGGTACATCTAGGTAGGCATCGTAGGAGTACGCGCACTTGCATAATGCTTTTATATTCATGTATTTATTCATGATTATCGCAATATGGTAGAACTGTTCTAAACCTTTGCTTTTATCGTACTTCTGATAATATATCTCTGCTATTGTCTGCTGGTTACCGCAGCACATATATTTTACACTAGAATAACAACTGTTCAATAAATACTTATTGAAACGCCCGACTGTTTATTCTGTGTAACTCTCTGAGACAAACCGAATAAGTGAGCACGAGTGACTGAGCGAAAGGTAGTACATTTTTTCCACGATTCTGAGGGAATCAGGGTTGCCATGATCTAAGGTTGCCAGAAACGAATCTCTCCCCGATAAGAGGAGACACTAGTGGCACTGCGAGCTAGCTAATGCAAAACTAGGCTAACATATACGGTGGGGGTGCACAGAGTCAGTCTGCCACCAAGCCCGCAGTATATGTTATCCAAACGCGCAGGTCCTGCAGGGGTACTATAGGAGCTACATGACAGGGGTGAATGTACGACATTGTTCTGCATTCTGTCCATCAATTGTTGTTTTTGCATTTGTCACCCCGAGTGGGACGGGTATGCCCAGACGTGGGTCTGTGCTCTCCATGCCACTGGAGTCAAGCTATCCTGGCTGATGAGGGCTGAAAGCCCGAAACTGGTCCTAGGATGCTTGTTTCCAGTCCAGGGAGGACCTCGCCTGGCAGTTCGGGCTGGACTGTTCCCATTGGGCGCAGGGTCAAGACTGATTTGCATATGGCTGGGTCCAAACTGGAAGGGCATGGTGAGCAAAAAACGATGGATTTAGGCCCAGATCTTTGGACTGGGGTGAATGTATGACATTGTTCTGCATTCTGTCCATCAATTGTTGTTTTCGCATTTGTCACCCCGAGTGGGACGGGTATACCAGATGTGTTTCCGTGCTCTCCATGCCACTGGAGTCCAGCTATCCTGGCTGATGAGGGCTGAAAGCCCGAAACTGTTCCTAGGATGCTTGTTTCCAGTCCAGGGAGGACCTGGCCTGGCAGTTCGGGCTGGACTGTTCCCATTGGGCGCAGGGTCAAGACTGATTTGCATATGGCTGGGTCCAAACTGGAATGGCATGGTGAGCAAAAAACGATGGGTTTAGGCCCAGATCTTTGTACTAGGGTGAATGTATGACATTGTTCTGCATTCTGTCCATCAATTGTTGTTTTTGCATTTGTCACCCCGAGTGGGACGGGTATGCCCAGACGTGGGTCCCGTGCTCTCCATGCCACTGGAGTCAAGCTATCCTGGCTGATGAGGGCTGAAAGCCCGAAACTGGTCCTAGGATGCTTGTTTCCAGTCCAGGGAGGACCTGGCCTGGCAGTTCGGGCTGGACTGTTCCCATTGGGTGCAGGGTCAAGACTGATTTGCATATGGCTGGGTCCAAACTGGAAGGGCATGGTGAGCAAAAAAACGATGGATTTAGGCCCAGATCTTTGTACTGGGGTGAATGTATGACATTGTTCTGCATTCTGTCCATCAATTGTTGTTTTTGCATTTGTCACCCCGAGTGGGACGGGTATGCCCAGACGTGGGTCCCGTGCTCTCCATGCCACTGGAGTCAAGCTATCCTGGCTGATGAGGGCTGAAAGCCCGAAACCGGTCCTAGGATGCTTGTTTCCAGTCCAGGGAGGACCTGGCCTGGCAGTTCGGGCTGGACTGTTCCCATTGGGCGCAGGGTCAAGACTGATTTGCATATGGCTGGGTCCAAACTGGAATGGCATGGTGAGCAAAAAACGATGGATTTAGGCCCAGATCTTTGTACTGCGCTGTTATATCCCGCATAGAGGCCCTAATGTAGACCCGTTCGTACATGCCCAAAAATGGACGTATTCATATTTACCCTAATGTGGTCATATTCGTACTTGCCCTATTATGGTCATAGCCGCATATGCCCAATTATGGTCATAACTGTACATGTCCTATTATAGTCATGGGTCCTTATATAGGCATGATCTTTCACCTACATTGGTCCCAGCTAGTACACAACGAGCTCTGAGGGCTGAATGTTATCTATCCTGTGGTTTTGAATACAGCAGGGTTTTTCCCAAACACAGGCCCACACTGTACTCATTAATTGTGCATGGCTTTCTAGGAATATACCACGTGCATAATATGTATGTACAAAGTTCACCCCTGACGTCTTCCTCATGTCCAATACAAACCATACTAAGGACCGAGACTCTTTAGGGTATAAATACACCACATCTTGCCCCGGTAAGACAGAGGGAACCGAGACTTCCATGCTGACACACTGACCAGAGACGCTGAGGCTCCTGCATGCAGTCGCTCCAGCTGACAGTGGTCTGACACAGCCCTGATGGGGTGTCCAACTCGAGACCAGGACGGGGCCCCACACTCTCTCTATTCAGGTATGGGGGTATGACTAAATCCTAGAAGGATTCTTGGCTCTTAGCTTTTAGACCTACACATATGCTAGGTACACACAGGTACATCTAGGTAGGCATCGTAGGAGTACGCGCACTTGCATAATGCTTTTATATTCATGTATTTATTCATGATTATCGCAATATGGTAGAACTGTTCTATCCCTTTGCTTTTATCGTACTGCTGATAATATATCTCTGCTATTGTCTGCTGGTTACCGCAGCACATATATTTTACACTAGAATAACAACTGTTCAATAAATACTTATTGAAACGCCCGACTGTTTATTCTGTGTAACTCTCTGAGACAAACCGAATAAGTGAGCACGAGTGACTGAGCGAAAGGTAGTACATTTTTTCCACGATTCTGAGGGAATCAGGGTTGCCATGATCTAAGGTTGCCAGAAACGAATCTCTCCCCGATAAGAGGAGACACTAGTGGCACTGCGAGCTAGCTAATGCAAAACTAGGCTAACATATACGGTGGGGGTGCACAGAGTCAGTCTGCCACCAAGCCCGCAGTATATGTTATCCAAACGCGCAGGTCCTGCAGGGGTACTATAGGAGCTACATGACAGGGGTGAATGTACGACATTGTTCTGCATTCTGTCCATCAATTGTTGTTTTTGCATTTGTCACCCCGAGTGGGACGGGTATGCCCAGACGTGGGTCTGTGCTCTCCATGCCACTGGAGTCAAGCTATCCTGGCTGATGAGGGCTGAAAGCCCGAAACTGGTCCTAGGATGCTTGTTTCCAGTCCAGGGAGGACCTAGCCTGGCAGTTCGGGCTGGACTGTTCCCATTGGGCGCAGGGTCAAGACTGATTTGCATATGGCTGGGTCCAAACTGGAAGGGCATGGTGAGCAAAAAAACGATGGATTTAGGCCCAGATCTTTGGACTGGGGTGAATGTATGACATTGTTCTGCATTCTGTCCATCAATTGTTGTTTTCGCATTTGTCACCCCGAGTGGGACGGGTATGCCAGATGTGTTTCCGTGCTCTCCATGCCACTGGAGTCCAGCTATCCTGGCTGATGAGGGCTGAAAGCCCGAAACTGTTCCTAGGATGCTTGTTTCCAGTCCAGGGAGGACCTGGCCTGGCAGTTCGGGCTGGACTGTTCCCATTGGGCGCAGGGTCAAGACTGATTTGCATATGGCTGGGTCCAAACTGGAAGGGCATGGTGAGCAAAAAAACGATGGGTTTAGGCCCAGATCTTTGTACTAGGGTGAATGTATGACATTGTTCTGCATTCTCTCCATCAATTGTTGTTTTTGCATTTGTCACCCCGAGTGGGACGGGTATGCCCAGACGTGGCTCCCGTGCTCTCCATGCCACTGGAGTCAAGCTATCCTGGCTGATGAGGGCTGGAAGCCCGAAACCGATCCTAGGATGCTTGTTTCCAGTCCAGGGAGGACCTGGCCTGGCAGTTCGGGCTGGACTGTTCCCATTGGGAGCAGGGTCAAGACTGATTTGCATATGGCTGGGTCCAAACTGGAATGGCATGGTGAGCAAAAAAACGATGGATTTAGGCCCAGATCTTTGTACTGGGGTGAATGTATGACATTGTTCTGCATTCTGTCCATCAATTGTTGTTTTTGCATTTGTCACCCCGAGTGGGACGGGTATGCCAGATGTGTTTCCGTGCTCTCCATGCCGCTGGAGTCCAGCTATCCTGGCTGATGAGGGCTGAAAGCCCGAAACTGTTCCTAGGATGCTTGTTTCCAGTCCAGGGAGGACCTGGCCTGGCAGTTCGGGCTGGACTGTTCCCATTGGGCGCAGGGTCAAGACTGATTTGCATATGGCTGGGTCCAAACTGGAAGGGCATGGTGAGCAAAAAAACGATGGGTTTAGGCCCAGATCTTTGTACTAGGGTGAATGTATGACATTGTTCTGCATTCTCTCCATCAATTGTTGTTTTTGCATTTGTCACCCCGAGTGGGACGGGTATGCCCAGACGTGGGTCCCGTGCTCTCCATGCCACTGGAGTCAAGCTATCCTGGCTGATGAGGGCTGTAAGCCCGAAACCGATCCTAGGATGCTTGTTTCCAGTCCAGGGAGGACCTGGCCTGGCAGTTCGGGCTGGACTGTTCCCATTGGGTGCAGGGTCAAGACTGATTTGCATATGGCTGGGTCCAAACTGGAATGGCATGGTGAGCAAAAAACGATGGATTTAGGCCCAGATCTTTGTACTGGGGTGAATGTATGACATTGTTCTGCATTCTGTCCATCAATTGTTGTTTTTGCATTTGTCACCCCGAGTGGGACGGGTATGCCCAGACGTGGGTCCCGTGCTTTCCATGCCACTGGAGTCAAGATATCCTGGCTGATGAGGGCTGTAAGCCCGAAACCGGTCCTAGGATGCTTGTTTCCAGTCCAGGGAGGACCTATCCTGGCAGTTCGGGCTGGACTGCTCCCATTGGGCGCAGGGTCAAGACTGATTTGCATATGGCTGGGTCCAAACTCGAATGGCATGGTGAGCAAAAAAACGATGGATTTAGGCCCAGATCTTTGTACTGGGGTGAATGTATGACATTGTTCTGCATTCTGTCCATCAATTGTTGTTTTTGCAACTGCCATGTAGGCAGTCTGAAACATCCCTTTTTCTTTTGCGGCTTGTGCTGTGGCCCAGAAAAGGGCCGCAGCACAAGCCACAATAGAAAAAGGGATCTTTTTAAACATCCATGCACTGTGTGCCAGGCGCCATGTGTTGCCTGGTACACGGTGCATTGATGTTTGGGGAGGCAACACATGTGCCCCCTTGGCCACATAGTGGAGGTCCACAGGGGCCCTGTAAGAGGCCCAAAAAGTCCCTCTCCGACAGCCTTTCCATGACGGTGGGACAGCCATGAAAAGGCTGTGGGAAATGGACATCATAATCCCTGCACAGGCACCACCTTCATTGTAGGGATTACGATCCGACCGACGACCTGATGGGCTCCTTGAGCCTGTCGGAGGCATCGGTCTGTCCCTCTGACCACTGCAGTCCGACTGACCGCATCGTAATATGGCAGTCGGACCGCTATCCTGGATGTCGGTGGAACGGCACCGACGGCCTGTCAGTGGTGGTCCCACCAACATCCTAATGAGGGCCTATACTGTTAATTGATGCAGTCTGTTTAGAGGGGGAAAAGTTAGTAAACCTGTTGAAATAGATAGAAAAATAAGTGTATTTGTTAGGGTTATATTCTGTGGAAAGAAAGTTGTAAAGATTGGCAGTTTTTATTTTTTATCACAAAATGTATTAACTGGTGAGTTTTTTTCCGGCTACTTTGTGATTCCAAATATTCAGAGGTGGATTGGAGAGGTTTTCTTTTGTGTTTGACTTCTTATTTCTTATCTATTTAAGATTAGAAAGAAAAGGGTAATATATTTGCTGAAAGAAAAGGGTAATATATTCGCTGATTTTATCGAGTTGTTACTTTGTTTGCAGTCAATATGTGTTTCAGAATTAGTTTGCTAGGCACTGTTGATTTTCTTGAAATGTGGTCTTTGACTTTCCGCTAATTTTGTTCCCAGTCACTGAAAAATGTTGCATTTCAATGTCTCGAAGTCTAAGGGAAAAAAAGGGGTAAGTAGTCAGTAGAGGTACAATAGTAATCTTGTCTCCCAGTCACTGTCCAGCACCTTCCCTAAGGTAAGTACTTAGCAGAGTTAGAATAGTAATTTTCCCACAGTCACTGCTCATCACCTTCCCTGAGGTAAGTACTTTACAGAGCTAGAATAGTAATTTTGCCCTCCAGCCACTGTCCAGCCCCTTCCCTGAGGTGAGTACTTGGCTTAGTTAGAATAGTAATTTTGCCCTCCAACCACTGTCAAGCACCTTCCCTGAGGTAAGTACTTGGCAGAGGTAGAATATGAATTTTGCCCAGTAGTCAATATCCAGCACCTTCCCTGAGGTAAGTACTTGGCTGAGCTGGAATAGTAATTTTGCTCCTCAGCCACTGTCCAGCACCTTCCCTGAGGTAAGCTCTTGGCGGAGTTAGAATAGTGATTTTGCCCCCCGGCTACAGTCCAGCACCTTGCCTGAGGTAAGTACTTAGTGGAGTTAGAACAGTAATTTTCCCCACAGACATTATCCAGCACCTTTCCGGAGGTAAGTACCTGGCGGAGTTAAATAGCAATTTTATCCCCCCACTCCTTGTCCAGCACCTTCCCTGAGGTAAGTACCTGGAGGAGTTAGAATAGTATATTTGCCACACACCAGTCACTGTCCAGCACGTTCCTGGAGGCAAGTACTTGGCAGAGTTAGAATAGTCATTTTGCCCCCAGTCACTGCCCAGCACCTTCCCTGTGGTAAGTGCTTGAAGCAGTTAGAATAGTAAATTTGCCCCCCAGCCACTGTCCAGCACCTTCCCTGATGTAAGTACTTGGCGGAGTTAAAATAGTAGTTTTGCCCCCTAGCCACTGTCCAGCACCTTTCCAATGGTAAGTACCTTATGGAGTTAAAATAGAAATTTTACTCACACGGTCACTGTCCACACCTTCCCTGAGTTAAGTAATGGGCTGAGTTGCATTAATAACTTTTCCCCCAGTCACTGCCCAGCACCTTCCTTGAGGTAAGTATTTGGCTGTGGTAGAATAGGAATGTTTACCCTCCCCGTTGCTGTCCAGCACCTTCCCTGGGTAGGTTATAGGTTCTACCTAAAATATTATTTTGCTATTTTTTTTATAGCAGAAAAGGTGAATGGTAACTTATATTGTTGGAAGAGTAGGAAATGAATCGAAGGTAAGAAGGGAAGTCTTCCATGTGTGGAGAGGTGCTGAAGATCCAAGGATGCTGCTGAGGGATTCTCCATCCCAGAATCCTGTGTTGCCACAGCTGCTATCACTGCGCCGCGCACTTAAAAGTGCATTACACCTCTCGCGATGCGGGAAGTCTTCCATGTGTGGAGAGGTGCTGAAGGTCCATAGAGGCTGCTGAGGCACTCGCCGCCCCAGAATCCTGTGCTGCCACAGCTGCTATCCCTGTGCCGCACACTTAAAAGTGCATTACACCTCCCACGGCGCAGGAAGTGTTCTGTGTGTGGAGAGGTGCTGAAGGTCCATAGAGGCTGCTGAGGGACTCGCCGTCCCAGAATTCTGTGCTGCCACAGCTGCTATCCCCACGCCGCATACTTAAAAGTGCATTACACCTCCCACAGCACGGAACACGCCCGGGCCAAGGGCGGGCCCATTCACGCCCGTCAGAGACTAGAGGAGGCTGGGCTGGGCCACTCCCCTTGGTCTTCGGTCTTTGGCCCTGGCGATTTCATACCGGCTGTTAGGAGCTGTTCCTGGACCACGAAGGAAGGAAACTTGGACTTCTGGAAACCCCTGTGGAGGCAGGTAGGGACTCTACGTCCTTTCTTCCCTATCCCAGGCCAAATGGGATGTCACTTCATTGCACTAGCATAAGCACTTTCCCCATCATCTATTAGGAGCCTTTTAATTAATAGGCTTCCTTCACTTGAAGGGAGTGAGATCTGAAAGGAAGTGCCAAATGATGCAAAAGTAACGGGGGGAATCCATGTTCCTTCGACACCCCAGTTATATCCAAACCTGACTTGATTGCCATGTTGGAGCCCTTTGTGGCCTCTATTACAGCTGTCCTGGACCTTAAATTAGATCATATCGTCAAACGCCTATCAGCACTAGAAAGGTGTCTTACCACCATGAATTTGTCCCTTCAAGCAGACCCTGGGGCAGCAGGCATAAGGACCCATTCACCCATTCCAGCTTATTGCAGTGCGCAGGTGCACAATATTAGGAGCCCACTGCCGCAGCCCCAACCCCCACTGGAGTTAGCATCAGATGGCACCTCCAACTGTACACGTTCATCTTCACTGCCTACCCACCCACCCACCAATGCTGATAGAGGGGGTCTCTTCTCATCCCAAGCGTAATCCTGGAGATGTTGGGAGTAGCGTAGTCACGATGTCTGGAGGAGAGGTAAATAACCTCTGTCATGAGGCATCTAAAAACCCCACTAGTTGCTTGAGTTCTCTACATCTGCCACCAGAATCCACCCCCTTTGTAGTAGTTCTAGCAAATGTCCCAGTTCTCTCAGCGGGAGCAAAGGAAGAATTCAGTCAACTTAAGAACAAAGTGGTGCATTGGCTGAATTCCAACACCATCCTAGGATTGAGGGTGGAAAGTCAATTCATCATGTTGAGGAGAATGAGCTGGGTGGGAAGGGCCAGGAAGGCTTGGAATGGTGACTGTATTGTCATTCATTTTAATAATCTCCAGGTTGTGGACAGAATACTTGCTTCGACCTGGCAGCCCACCAGCATTGGACCCACTTCGGTCATTATGGCCCTCCCCTTGGGTTACTTTTACAGGCCCCCTATCTACCTTTATCTCCTGAAACATCGCAGGGTTGGCGAGCAAGTTTAACGATCCAAGCTGGACATTTTATATAAAACAGTACGATATAATATGCCTGCAGGAAACATGGGCCACCGCTAACAGCTTCTTCTTTCAAGGTTTGAAGAAATGTTTTGTACCAGCTACTCCCCCTAGTATGGGTAGAGCCAAAGGGGGGTCTGGTAAGTTTCATCTCCTTAGCAGTTTGTAGTAGTCTCGCAGCGGTACCCACGGATCTTTCCACCTTGCAGGCTTTGTCGTTTTCCAGGGGGACCAATAAGTTGCTGGTCTTGAATATTTATAATGCGGTACCCTCTCTTGTTGAAGGCTGTAACATCTCCCGGATGGGTTCCTTCCTGAGAAACTTGTGTTTAAAAAAACAGAGCTACATTAACCTTGTGATTGCAGGAGATTTTAATATTCGCATGTGTGGGGACTTGAGGCATGAAGGGATCAAACACATGGGTTGTGCACAGCTGTCCGGCCTGCATATGGAGCATACGTTACAGGGTAACTTACTTAATGCCCTTGTAAATGAGTTTGACTTAACCTTAGCCATGAATAAGTTGTCCCCTGAGACGAAGGACATCAACCCTACTTTCACTGATCGAGGGTGTGAGTCATTCATCAATTTTATTTTTGTCTCTAATCCCTTCTTTGCACATATTTCAGACTTCGCCATTCAGGAGAGTGTGCATAGTGATCACAACCCAGTGTGCATGTCGATTTGTTGGCCTTGGTCCACCCAAACCAACTGGGTGGAACTCCGGGGGTCACTGACAACGACGGATGGTGGGAGGAGATTGAAGTGGGCACAGATTTCCCCAGATCAGTTTCACTAGTCTTTGCTCTCCCAGTGTCATAAAGAGTTTGTAACCTGCACAGATACGCTGGCTAAGCCATTAAATATCTTAGAGGCTTTTAAAGCCATTTCAGCCAGAATTGCTAGTTTACTAAAGGCCCCGGTGGCACAGCAACCCTTTGCGGTCCCAAGATGGTTCGACTCCGAATGTTCACGAGCCTCCAGGAACTTGAGGGTAGCCCTCGGCACCAAACCAAGAGATCCCTCCACCTTTAAGGTTTGTCGCAGACTTTACAAAGCTGCCCTGGCTAGTCATAAGTCTGCTTTGAAGGTCGAGGCTTGGGCAAATCTTATAGAAGCCAGCACTTTGACAAATAGTTCAAAGTTTTGGAGCATCATTAATAATCCTTTCCTGGCAGGCGACAGCACCAATCTACTGGACGCACATATAACTGAAGATGAATGGGTAAGGCATTTTGAGGACATGTTTCTCCCCTCCTCTACTGCAAAAGTAGACTGGTGCCTAGGCGAGGGCACACCCCATGTGGTCTTCACTTTGGAGGAAGTAAGAGAGGGTATAGCAGGGCTGACAAAAAAGAAGGCTCCAGGCCCCAACGGGATACTACTGGACCTTTACATCTAAAATATGGAAACCTGGGTACCAGCCCTTACCGCGGTAATCAACGCAGCATCCGTGTCCGGATGTCCGGCCTCTTGGCACTATCCCCAATTGTACCAGTCTTTAAAAGGGAGACCGGGATAGCACCTATTGTTATAGGCCAATTTCTTTACTTGATTCAGTTGTAAAGGTGGTAGGCTGCATTGATCTCAACAGGCTCTCTAGCTGGGCAAATGACAAAAATATTCTGTCTGATGCCCAATAAGGGTTCCTCCCGGGTCGATCTACAGTGGACCAGAGCTTAAACCTCTACATGATACTTAATAAGTACACTGTTGTGCGCCCTGGCCCTGTCTATTTAGCCTTCATGGATCTGTCCTCAGCATTCGATCTTGTTAATAGCACGAAGCTTTGGCAGATCATGTTGTCTCTAGGAGTTAGCCCAGACCTTGTATGTTTGTTGAGGGACCTACACAGATACACCAAGGCGGTGGTACGATATTCTAAAGAACTGGGGGGCAGATTTACAAACCCCTTGCGTCATTTTTGCGCCGTGGTTGCGTCACTTTTTGTGACGCAGCAGCAGCGTTAAAATGCGGCCCATTTACAACGTGACGCATCTAGGGAGATGCGTCACGTTGTAAAGCCCTGCGTCACATTATACCTGCTTCAGGTATAATGTATGCAGGGTGGGCGTTCCAACGCAAAAAAGCCTCGTAGAAGTGACGCAGTGAAATCTACAAGATTTCACTGCGCCACTTCTAGGACGCCACTGCATCAAATTCTTACGCCTGCTTGAAGCAGGCATAAGGAGTGATGCAGCACAATGAGGATAGGCCTCCCCTGCATTGCTGGAGTTGCGTCGTGCTTGCGACACGACTCCAACAATGCGTGACTTTTGCGTCAACAGATGTGTCAGAATTTCTGACGCATCTGTCAATCCTTGCACCAAGGTGCGCTGTATTGTAAATACGGCGCATCCATAGTGGCGCAAGGGTTTCTTGGGGTGGCGCAGGGAAAGTGACGCATCTTTACAGATGCGTCACTTTCTTCTAAATCTGCCCCTAAAAGTCACCCGCCAGTTCTCAATTGAGAGAGGGGTACGACAGGGGTGCATTCTGGCCCCCTTCCTTTTCAATCTGTATATCAACCACTTGGAGCAGACCCTTTTGAAGATAAAAACTGACTGCCCACAGGTGGGCCGGCAGAGCCTGCTTGTACTATTGTATGCAGACGACGCCGTCCTCATGGCTAGTACAGCCAGGTGTCTGCAAATCTTACTGAATTCATTTGTCTATTTTATGGGGGACTTGGATTTGCTGGTGAACAATAACAAATGCTTTGTAATGCAAGTAGGTTCACGCCCTAGTAAATCTTATACATCTGTGGTGGGATCGACCCTGGTTCCTAAGACTGATGTCACCTCAAATTTGGGAGAGGTGTTTGATGCCGCTATGAACTGGCATCCCCTTCTCAGCAGGAAAAAACTTTGCTTCCAGGTTGGGCAATAGACCCATCGGGCCCTTTTGCAGATCTACAAGGCCAAATGTACCACTAAGGTGGCCTACGGTAGTGAGATCTGAAGTTATATGGAGCACGAGGAACTCCAAATTGTTGAAAAAATTTTTTTAGACGTCTTCTATGCATACCGCAGTGCATCCCCTCTATTATAGTTCACGAAGAACTGGGGATGGTTTTTCTTTCTGACCTGCTGTCTTATCGCCCCCTATCACTGTGGAAGAACTTGTGGCTCAGGGAGGGTTTCGCCCTAAGTAAGGATATCTTAACTGACTGCCTTTCCCTGGATTTTTATCACCGTATTCTCTGGCTGAAGTACATCTGGGATTGTCTTACGGATCTGGGAAAGGTTGACCTATTCGCCAACCCAGAGAACATGTGTAGGAGAGATCAATGTTGGGTGAAGGAGAACTTCTTTAAAAAACGGCAGCTGGATAGGGAAGAAGGGGAGCTGAAGAAGTCTAGCGTGCGTGGGTACTTTTTATTGAAAACTGTGCCATCAACTGAGCCTTATCTTTTATGGCTTAAAAGTACCCAAGATCGATTCTTACTGACAAGGTTCCGTCTGGACCTTTTTCATTATCTGCTGGCTCACCCAGTTGGGGCTCATAGGGGCCAGAGTCTCCCTCCATTGTGGCTGCGACGGAAAGTCTCCACAGGACATGATGCAATTTTTTATGTTTTGCAGTTTTTACGAGGTCCCAAGAAAGTCCTACCTCATTCCCATTTTAAAGAAAGGAAATTTTAGACAGGTTAGACCAGCTTTTATGTTTTTTACAAATGCTTACTAGTAATTCTGTACTATACATCCTTAGTTTTTTGAGGTCTGCGGTCAGGCTTAGATCTTGCCGTGACTAACCTATATTAATGTGGCCACTAAGGAAAAGTTGTGACTTTTTTATATGATCACTTCAGTCTGTGTCATAGCTTGTTTATCTTCCTTCTGCACTTTAGTGGGCCGGTGTCTATGAACTGAACAGCTAAAGGTATATTATGTGGTTTTTAATTAAACATATTTCTGTTTTTTCTCCCGTCGTAAACATTGCATATAGCTTTAAATGAACATTGATGATCTTAAAGAGAAATGCGGGTAGGCTGGAATGCATAGTGGACCCCTAATTGAGGTTCTTGCCTTTCCTTTCTCCCTTTTGATCTTAGTTTTAAATGTAAAAATTATTAACTATTTTTAAAATGTACTGGAAACTACAGCATTGTCTTCTATTGTATTGTAATTCCCTTTTTCCTTTCCTAGTACTTTTATGGTCTATCTTGATAGATCGAATAAAGTTTATTATGATGATGATGATGAATTGAAGGTGGGTTTTGAAGGTAACCTTCAGAATGTTAAAACATTAAAAATATATTTTTATATTAATTTTTCTGGATATATAGTTAATATTCTATTAGGGTGATAAATGGCACGCATATACTTACTTGTGCGGATGCAGGGCACAGTTTGGAAATGGGTGGGCTGTACTCTTCTAGTCTCAGTGGTGGGATTGGTCAAGTCAGCAGGCAGTGTACCACTGAATACAAAATGGTGGGCAGCTGCTTTTATATGTTTTTATGGTGTAATCAATCATTTACAATGAAATACGTGTTGAAAAGTGTTTTTTCCGTGATTTAAACCTTGACTATAGGGCTGATTTCGATATCCCGACCGACACCGTCTCGGTGTGGAAACCGACTGACCACAGGTCAGCGGTTCTGCACACCTCATTACGATGCGACATGCGGACAAACTCACATTTCTCAATGGGAGCTTGTGCGGCGGGCAGAAACCGCCCACCGCACAAGCTTCCATTGAGAAATGGGAGTTTGTGTAAATCCCTGCACCATGTGGCAGGTACGGTGCACAGTACAGGGATTTTCAGGGGGGCACCATAGGTGTCCCCAGGGCCACAGCCAGAGGGCCAGGGGGGAAGGGGCCCCCCAAATACACTTTTCAACAGCAGTTTCACGTCAGAAAGGACGACATGGAACTGCTGTTGGAAAGTGCCATCATAATCCCGAGGGCCAAACGCCGTTCGTTAGAGATTATGAGGCCCTTCCGAGTGTCTCAATGAGCCTGTCGGAACCGAATCAGATTCCCCGGCCAGTTTGAACTCCAAACGTCGTCATTGTAATACGGCGTCAGAGTTCAAACCTACGATGTCGGTTGGAAAGCCTCCGACCAGAGGTCAGAGGCTTTCCGACCAACATCGAAATCAGGCCCTAAATGATTTATTCTTTTGTTTGTAAAAAATAATGCATTTTTGACCTTCTTCACAGTATGCAACATCCATCTTGTTTGGGGAAAAGGAACATTGTTTACGTTGAAATTCAAAAAAGATGAATGTGTCTACGTTGAACCTGTTAAACTGCTTCATATACTGTTTGTACTATGCTTGGATGTATTTTTAAATGTTTGTATTTATATTTTGGAAACGTCAAAATATTTTTAGAGTGTTGCCTTGGTTTGAGTTGTGTTACGTCGTTTTTTAATAATGTTTTAGTGATTTGTGCAGTATTGCGTTGTTTTGGCATGGGTTGCGTGGAACTATTGTGTTGGAAATATTTTGCATAGCGCTGTAATGTATTATGTGTTTTTTTGCCATATTGGATGGTATTGTTTTATGCTTCTTGCAGATGTGCCACGCAAAATCGTTTTTTTTATAGAAATGTCTTGCTATCATAGTATGTAACATCAAAATTGTTTCATTCTTATCATATATATGTGTAGCATTTTACTATCTATATTAACTACCATTTATTACATTTATAGCTTTTTTTGGTATTTAACACCATTTTCCTATAGGAAAATAAATTGTGTGGCACCCATTAGCATTGTAGTGGTGTGCGTGGTAAGAGCATGTGTGGTAATGGTACTTGTAATGTACCCCTATGTATGTTCGTGGTAATGACATGTGTGGAAAAGATATGCGTGGGAGTGGTATACGTGTGTTAAAGACTGCATGGTAAAGGCATGCATGGTAAAGGTATGCATGGTAAAGGCATGCATTGGCACGTCATACATCCCACTGAGATGAGCGTCTCTTTGCCAAATTTTATGAAAACCGAATTTTTGACTCTCATTCCTGGTCTTTGTTCTTGCTCTTTACTGAGAGCATTTGGGACATGTAAGAGTAAGCAGAGTATTGTCATCCCCTCTCTCATCGAATACAGTATCAGGGTGGAATGCCCACTCTCATCACTGCTCTTTGTGCTAGTGATTGAACTTCTTGCTATTTGGACAAGAAGGGATAGCCTGATTCATGGATTCCACTGGGGCGATGAATTGGAGGACAGAGTCACATGATATGAGGCTGATAAGCTGTTTTTTTTCCTTAGTTAGACCTAATAAATGGGGGACCAGATGATTACAAATCTGTATATTTCTGGTGAGGCATCAGGTCTGCTAGTAAATTAGCAGAAGTCTGCTGTTGTCCTGAAAAAGGAGGATGACCCCATAAAGGAGTGGGCTGCATGGCTGAGATTGCATACTACCAGTTCCAAATAATTGGGAGTACATATTTCACTAAATCTCACAATGTGTTGGAAGCTTAATTTGCCCTCCCCCACACCACCACCCTATTGCAAACTTGTGAAAAAACCTCCAATTATGGTAAACGGTTCCCATTAAAATCCTTCGCCTTACTTCAATCTTTAAAATGATAGCTCTCGAAACTGCTATATGCAACTCAGAATTACCCCACACCCCCTGAAGTCCTGGAACAATTCTTTCATACTCTTAGAGATATATCTCAGAGGCTCATTTGGTAAGGGAAGTCCCCACAGATCTCATGGGAGAGGAGCATTTAATATCATATGCGGCCTATCTTGGCATGGCCAATGTACAACTGTACTATTGGTCCTCACACCTCACTATAATAAATGAATGGCTCTTCTGGGGCAGAAATTGTTGAACTTGGTCCTCTCTGCAGTGTCACACCCAAACCTTTCTGCCTTCACCCCTCCTGTTTTGCTGAATTAATTTATTTTGGGCTTAGAACTGTGTGCACTTTACCACTGATAACCAGTGCTAAAGTGCTTGAGCTCTCTCCTTTGAACATGGTAAAATTGGCTTACACCCCATTGGCAGATTTAATTTTCTAATAAGTCCCTAGTAAGGTGGTACTACATGTACCCAGGGACTGTAAATTAAATGTTGCTAGTGGGCTGGTCCTGCAGCACTTATTGTGCCGCCCACTTAAGTAACCCCTTAAAACATGTTCAAGGCCTGCCATTGTAGCCTGTGACCAGTTTTAAACTGGCAATTTGACTTGGCAAAATAATCTCCTTGCCAGCCCTAAAACTTCCTTTTTACTCCCTATAAGTCACCCCTATGGTAGGCCCTAAACCGCCTATATGGCAGGGTGCATTGTACTAAATATTTGGACATGTACTTTAAAGTTTTACCTGACCTGGCAGTGAAAAACTAATATATTCGTTTTCCACCACTGTGAGGCCTACCGCTCCAATAGGATAACATTGTGTTACCTTATTATATTTAATAAGTGATAACTTTTGTTTGGGAGTGGGTGGAAGTGTTATGTTTGATGCCTAGGGAATTGCAATTTAAAATCCTCTTTAATGATAAAATCAGATTTTAAATCACAATTAAATTCTTAGAAAGCTGGCATTTTCTGGTCCTAACCTTTTGGTGCATGGAGCCTGTTTCCTGTGTCACATGAATAGGTGCAGTTGGGCTTTGTGAATTCCTCCCAGACAGCCACACAATAGGGCAATTGGGTGTTGGCACTATGGGCCATCCAAAGCATGATGAGGGGGTTGAGCTGTGTAGATCCCTACTTCAAAGATTATGTGGCAGACCACACACAAAGCACTTCACACTAGCCCATTGTGCCTCCAAACAGAATGGGACCAGGGAAGGGAGGCAGGAAATTCCATACACTTCTGCGCAGGAAAAAATCCAAATGTTTCATCCACTTCAAAACTGGCATCAGGTATAAAAATAGGACCCTAAGACCCCCTCTTCAGTTTACTTCTGAACCTGCAGAAGGGCTGTCAAAGAACTCAGGTGCTGCCTGTGGCCTGTTGTGTATTTCACAGGACTACCCTGCTGCACCAAGAGGACTGCCTTGATGCCTGAAGCCTGCCCTATGTCCTCAGAAAACTGCCCTGCTGCTTGAGATCTGCTTTCCTGCTTGGACACAAGACTTCCCCAGTGACTCCAAGGGCTAGTAGGATGACCTCCTGATCAAAGCCTCAGGGACAGAAAAGTCTCCAACCCTCGTAAACCCACACCTGGACCCAGCCTAATTGAGTCCTGACCCACCAAGACATGCCCGTCGAGTCCTGGACCCTTGGAAGTGGTGCAGAAAAGTGGTGTAAAAGGTGCGTAGATAGCCCAAATCCAAAACTTCAGAATTATAAAATTTGCTGCCAAAAAGTGCTGAGAAGTGAGAGAAAACGGGATCTTACCTGCTCGCCAATCTGCCCAAGGTGCATCGCTGGCCAGCTTGACTTCGCGGCAGGTCCCGCTAGGTTCCTCTCCGCAGCAGCAAGTCCTGTTCAGCGGCTCCTCGCAGAAGGGATATTCGGCCTCATGGAACCCTGTTAAACTTCAGCTTTGTACCACTGGAGACTTTTGACTTCATCCCAAAGATGACACCTCCTCCTCGGGCACCACCGGCTGCCTTGTCCCGCTGAACTTTACCTTCTCAGATGTTATCTTCAAAGGACCTTCTAAATCCAAATTTAAGTGGAGACCGGGCTTAATCCACTTTGTGTATCTGAACCACTCTCAAACGCTGTTGACCATACCATTTGACTTTGCCCCGGTCTCGCGTGACTAGATGCCTGCTGTTAGCACGTTGATCTTTTAGGCGCTATTTTACACTTTAAACTTTAAAAATCCATAAATCTGGTTCTACCGTTTGGATTTTTGTTGTTTTGCTTTCAAATAATGTATTCAAATGGACTCTATTTTTCTAAATTGGTGTGGGATTTTTCTTGCTTTGTGTTTTCACTTGAATACTGTTTAAGTACTGCATAAATACCGCAAACGTTGCCTCTAACTTAAGCCTGACTGCTTTTGTGCCAAGCTAACAGAGAGTTAATTGGAGGTTCATTTAGTGACTTTTTGTGGTTCACCCTGACAAGGATTTGCACTATTGCTTGAGTAGGGTTGCACCCCCCTCAACTAACAACCCAATTTCTCACAGGGCTGATGCATTAATTTGAGGTAAGTTTGGCCTGTGTGGGGTGTCTTCATTGTTAGAATATGTATATGGCATTCAGGGCCCTGATTACCTCCCAGAGCCCACCAAGACAGTCTTGAACTGCTGGGGGAGGGTATGGAAGTGGATTAGTTGCAAAACAAAATAGCACATGGGACCGAACTGTGGCAAGCCACAGTACTTAAACAAGTATCAGCACTGTGGCATTAGTGGCACCTACAACCCAAATATGTCTGCCTCCTACTGTTGAGCCATAGAATAAGGTGCCAATTTGTCTTTGTTTGGATCAATTTCATCTCTTTCTCCTTTCTTGTTCTTTACTCTTTTACCATCCCTTTTCTTTATTTGTTTTATTGCTCACTTTCCTGCCTGTTGGTTCAAAAATATCCGCTCGTTCAACTTTCAGTTCTACCAATTTTAGAATGCTCATGGTGTTGCTTAATGTTTCTCCCCTCTCATTATGACTGATAATGTTCGCATAGTATCCTGGAATGTGAAGGGTTTGCGTAATCCCGTCAAGAAACAAAGGGTACTTACCCATTTATCTAGATTACATTGTAGAATTGCAATGCTTCAAGAGACTCATCTTAATGAAAATGATAATAGTTCTCTTAAAAAGCAATGGGTGGGCCATGTGTATTGTTCCCCAGCTAAAGACAGAAAAAATGGAGTGGTGACATTATTTCATGAGTCCCTCTCTCTTGTTATAGAGAAGGAAGAGAAAGATGTCGATGGCAGATAGCTCCTTTTACATCTCATTATAAATGGTTCCCCTATCTCTCTTCTTAACATTTACGGTCCCACTGGTGTTGATTCACAGTTTTGGCAGTCCATCTCACATACTCTTCACTCCTGTCCTGATTCTAACCTTTTGGTGGGTGGGGACTGCAATCAGGTTATGGATCCCTTCACTGACAGGAAATCCACTGCTAGATATATTCCTAATAAAGTACAAAAAACCTTTACGAATACTATTCGTTCGAGAGGTTTGGTGGATGCTTGGAGGATATATAATCCGGACAGCTTGGAATTCACTTTTTATTCTCCCACTCATAATTCTACATCTAGAATTGACTACATATTTTTGAGTCCTCACCTCCTCCCCAATCTAATTCACGCTGAAATTGGGTCCATACTTATTTCCGATCATGCTCCTGTTTTTATTAATTTAGATCTCCCTTCTGAGCCCTCCAAACCCTGTAGATGGCGCTTTAATAATTACTTACTCAAAGATCACACTTTTATTGGGCGCTTCAAGGATTTTTTGTCAGAATTTTTTCTCATTAATGCTAGCCCTTTCACACCATCTGGGACACTTTTAAGGCGAAGCCAGAGGATTTATCATTGACTATGTGGCTGTAAAAAAAAAACGACTTCTCAAGGAATCAGCTTCCTTAATATTTTCCATTAAGCAACTTGAGCATACCTACTTCTCTTCTAACAATGATGATACTCTTAAGAAATTAGTCCAAGCAAAATTGAATTTTAATAGGAAATTGACGGAGGAAACCTCCGGGGTGTTACTTAAAATGAATTCTAAATTTTATGGTGGTTGCAATAGAGCAGGTAAATTGCTTGCAAACTATTTGAAGGTTAAATCTCAAAGATCCAAAATAGTTAATATCATTGATGATAAAGGTGTTAATCACTTCAAGGACGAGGAGATATTAAATTGTTTTACTGATTTCTATAAGACCTTATACACTCCCGAATCTTCTCCTTCTGATACTGCTTTGGAGACATTTTTTAAATTGTTGCCTCCTCGCTCCTCCTCCTCTCCTGATTGCTCTTCATTAGAGAAGGATCTATCCCTTTCTGAACTTAAGTCAGCCTTAGCTCAGTTACCTAAAGATAAGGCCACCGGCCCAGACGGTTTTACCGCTGAATTTTATTCCTGCTTCTCACAGACCCTTCTCCCTTATCTGCTATCTCTCTTTCAACACTTTATTTCTCATAAAGAGGCTCGTGGCTCCTTTCTTGAAGCCATGATATGTTTAATTCCGAAGAAGGATAAAGATCCCTCATCCTGTGCCAATTATCGCCCTATCTCTTTAATCAACTTAGATTGCAAAATTTTTGCTAAGGTGCTGGCTCTTCGTATTAATCAGGTTAGTCCTGATTTGATTGGCTACAAACAGACAGGGTTTGTCAAAGGCAGAATGCTGGCGGATAATTCCAGAACTTTTTTGAATATCATTCATCTTGCGTCTAAGAGTTCCTCCCCTGTTGCAGCCATCAACCTGGACGCGGAGAAAGCTTTTGACCGCATTCACTGGCTTTTTATGACGCACGCACTCAAGTGGCATGGTTTTGGTCCTGTTATTTTATCTCTTATAAGTTTGTTATATTCCTCCCCTACTACTTCAGTTTTTGTTAATGGATTTCAATCTCCTTACTTTACCTTCCAGTGAGGCACTCGTCAAGGCTGTCCTCTTTCACCTCTGCTCTTTATTTTATCTCTTGAAACTTTTCTTCATTCCCTACAACATTCTTCCGCATTTCGGGATTTTACTCATAAGTGAATTGAAATCAAGTTCACTGCTTATGAAGATAATATTCTGTTATATCTCTCCGATCTTTCTATTTCTTTACCCGCTTTCACAGATCTTTTATCTTCTTATGCCGCTCTGTCCGGATATAAATTAAATTTTTCTAAATCCGAAGTGCTTCCATTAAACAAGTATTGTTTAAGAAGTATGTTCAAAGGGACGGAATTCAAATGGAACACTAATTACATTACATGTTTGGGAATAAAATACTCCTCTTCAATTGTTAGAACGGTTCAGTTTAATTTGGAGGATGTTCTATTAAAGGTATCTGGCATGGCAGAGAAATGGTCTCCCTTATTTTTGTCCTGGTGAGGCAGGGTGGACACATCCAAAATGATGATGCTTCCTGTTATTAACTTTTACTTGTCCATGCTACCAGTGAGGCTTCCTTTCAAAAAATTTAAAACTTTTAATGGTGTTTTGAGTAAATTTCTCTGGAATAACCGGAAAGTTCGTATATCTTTAGCTTCCTTGTCTGTTCCTAAGGATAGGGGAAGTGTCAATTTTCCCAACTTTCGTCAATACCACTCCTCCTTTTTAATCCGTCAGGTTTTACCTTATCTGTCTTCTTCGGATGAACCCCCCGTATCGGTATGGTTTAGATTGGAGGAATCTGTGGTTCACCCGTTTCCCTTCTCCTCGTTAGCCAGTTTTACTCACTCTCCTCGCTCATTTAAGTCCCTAACCATTTCACAATTTATATTGACCTTTAACCCGGTCCTTAAAAAATCCCTTTCATCTCTGCAAATATTCCTGGATTCCCCTATATGGCATAACAAGTCCATTAAACTTTCCAATCGTACCATTTTTTGGAAAGATTGGGCTGCTAAAGGGATCATTCAGGTTAAACACTTAGTACAGGATTTGTAATTTCTACCGTCTCAGGAAGTGCAACCTAAATTTTGTCTGCCTGTCACATCCCTTCTTAAGTACGACTCTTTAAAATTGCTCCTAACTCAACAGCTTTCTCTTATCTCTGGAACATCCTCCTCTCCGTCTGACCCCCCATTAGAACCATTATCTACTTCCCTTTCCGTTCGGGCCTCCCACATATATAAATATCTCCATTTCTCTCTTCCCACTCGCCTCAAGAGTAGAACTGAAATGTTATGAGAATCTGATTTGCAACGTACTCTCCCTATACACACATGGAACTCTATTTGGACACGAATACACCACACTTCCTGCAATGCTAGCACCACTCAAACTCTTTATTACTTTTATCAGAGGTTATTTTTAACCCCATTATCTATATCTAAATTCAGTTCCAAACTATCCCCCAATTGTTGGTCCTGTAAAAACACTCCTGGCACATACTTACACTCCTTTTTCCTCTGAGCTAACATTTCCTTTTTTTGGACAAAGGTATGTAAATTAATTGCCTCCATTTGCTCCACCAATTTTCCTTTTGATATCTACTCCATATTTTTGGGCAGTAACTCCATACATTGGTTGGGTGCTCGCAAAATGGGCTCCTTTGTGGATCTGTTACTTGCTATTGCCTTTCAGGTTATCACTTCCAACTGGAAGGATGCCTCTAAAGTCACTTTTTCTGCTTGGTGGAATCTTCTCTGTTACCATCATAGGCTAGATAGAGCCTCCGCCACTACATCTCAGCAACTCCTTCGAAAAGAAGCCTTCTGGTCTCCACTTACTAACTATTTATCCTCTTCTGCATTACGTAACAAAGACAGTAACTTTGTATTTCAGCCACCATGAGTATTGTGTCAAATCCTTTTCACACTGTCCATATATGATTGTTATCATTTCGTTCTCTGAGATTGTATAGTGTTCATTATTGGATATTCTTAATTAATATATTTGGTAAGGATGTTGATTTTCTGTTGCTT
Source organism: Calotriton arnoldi (assembly GCA_963921515.1). Taxonomy (NCBI): domain Eukaryota; kingdom Metazoa; phylum Chordata; class Amphibia; order Caudata; family Salamandridae; genus Calotriton; species Calotriton arnoldi. Next base: position 46,128 of record CAWUFW010019383.1, read on the forward strand.
TCTTTTCCTTTTTCTCTCTTTTTCTTTCTCTCTATCTTTTCTTTCATCTACTATAAAACCTAAAAAGGCTAATTTGTTATGGTACATAACTATTTAATATTGCTCTTAACATTGGCTTTATTTTTTGATAAAGTTCGCTATATCAAGTTTTGACCTTTCCTTTTACATATACATTTTATGATATCTTTTGTAATTCTTTTATGAATGTTGATATAATACTGTACCTTGGTCTTTATTTGCTTCAATAAAGCTCTTTAAACTCAAAAACAAATTGTCTTTGTTTGCAGTAGGGCTCATAGCACCCTTGCTAAGTGGTGGCTGGTGACATTTGAAAGTGTTAGGGCGTAAACGTTGGCTAGTTATCAATCTAAATGGACAAACATGCAATCAGGGGGTCCTCCTCCCGAGAAAAAATTGAAAAAAGATAGTCAAATGGTACATTTTAAAGCAAATTAATTTAATGAGAAAGCAAGGTTTATATAGCAGTGGAAACATATAGTCTTGAAATATTAAACACAATAAAAACTGCCCCATGTCTTACTGCATTAATATATTCAACAGTTACTGTAATGTGCAAATTGTACAGCGTGACAACTTCAGGCCTTTAAAGTGTGTGCTTGCTTAGGGTCTTTGTTAGAAATGGGGGTCTCTAGTTGGCAATGGCTGGCCACTGTCCAAGTAGGGACCCTTCTTCCTAAGTCAGAGTGAGAGGGCTACCCTCTTTAATACCCCTGCTCAACCCTGTGGTAACGTAGCACGAGCAGGTAGGCTTATCTCAGAGGCAGTGTGTGAAGCATTTATGACCATACACAGTAACACAGTGAGGAACACTACAAAGGGACACCACACAAGTAGTTATAAAAAATAAGTATCTTTATATATATATATATATATATATATATATGCAGACTTATCACAAGACCAATAACTGTAAAAGCCACAATACTGTCAAAAATAGGATTACTGTTGCAGGACTGTCAAAAATAGTTCAATGGTTGCAGAAATAAGGTTCAAATTCAAAGCAGTGGTCTCTGCGACCCTTTCTCCCACAAAGTACCTGGATTTAGTAGCAAAACCAACAAAAATGTCGCAAAGAAGTGTTAGCGATGAATTTCCTCACGCGAGGCCGGCGATGCGTTAAAATCCTTGCCGCAAGGGAGGATGATGCGCCGATCTGCTGATGCGTGCGGAGACGATGCGACAAACTTCTTCACGCTAGGCCGCCGATGCGCTGAGGCCTTGCCGCGAGGGCGAAGACGATGCGACGATCCTGTTGCGTGTGCGATTGTGTTGCGATGCGAAGAAATGGCGCTCCGCGACGGAGCAACGAAATCCGGTGCGATGCGATCAAAATGGCGGACGCACGGCGTCCGCAAAGCGATGTCTTGAAGCGATGATTTCTTTGGGGGTTGCGAGCGCTCGGCGACAGCAGCGCGATGATTTTTCCAGCGCTTTTGGCTGCAGCGGCTCGCAAAGGGGCGTTAGCGATGGTTTCGTGTTGCGAGCACCCAGCGGCAGCAGCGCGATGATTTTTCCAGCGCTTTCGGCTGCAGCGGCTCGCAAACGTGCGTTAGCGACGATTTCCAGCACTCTTTTCTCTGAAGCAAACTAGAGGCCCTGGAACTCACAGGAGCCTCATCAGCAGATAGCAATCCTCGCATGGAGGAAGCAGGAGGTTGGTGGGGGAGTCTGATGTGCCTGAGACTCCAGCAGGAGGCTAGCTCTTTTCCTAGCCCTTGGGTAATTGCTGTAACAAAAATAAAAGTCCTCTCAAAAGTCCTTTTCTCTCTTCTTCAAGGTCCAGTGGTCACTGCTGCAGGCCAGTGCAAGGAACAACACACAAGCACAAGGACAGTCACTTCCTGCAGATTCCTCCAGTGGCACGGACAGAGTTTCCTCTCCAGATCCAGGGGCAATACAAATTGTAGGGGTTTGAGCACAGATATTTATACCCCAAAAGTCTTTGTTCTCAGAAGCTACAAGTCACTGAACCCAGCCAGAACCAGTTCTGCTCAGTCCTGGAGCACTTTGTTTACCAGGCTGCATCCTTCCTTTCAGAAAGAGGGGGTCTGCTAGCAGACACACAGTAGGAGGTGGAGCCAGCATTCACCTTGCCAGGCACAGCCCTATTCAGGTCAAGGAGCCATCCCTCCCCACACTCTAAATGCAGATCTCTCTATTCAACCCAGGTCTGACTCAGCCTGCCCTGTCCCTCCAAAACCAGACAGCCAATACACATAACAGCAGAGCACACTGGAAGGCTTAGGCAAGAAAATACCTACTTTCTAAAAGTGGTATTTTCAAACACAGGATATAAAAATAAACTTCACTAAAAGATGTATTTTAATATCCCGAGCTCAGGCATACTAAATTCGTTTTTCTACCATGTTCCTGGGGTCAGTTAGGACTATAGGATGTAATAGTCAAACTGCCCATTCTAGCCTATGAGGAACAGGTAGCCTTACGGTAGTGAAAAACGAAATTGGGTGTAATTCACTACCAGGACATGCTACACACACCAAGGCATGTCCTACCTTACACATACAATGCACCCTACCATAGGGGTGACTTACATGATGCCAAGGGAAGGTTCAGGGGCTGGGAAGTTGGTGCACTTCACAGCCAAGATGGCAGTTCTGGACTGCACACAGACACTGCAGTGGCAGGTCTGAGACACTCTTTACAAGCTGCTTCTGTGGGTGGCACACATCAGTGCTGCAGGCCCACCAGCAGCATTTGGTTTACCAGCCATGGGCACACACAGGCCACACTACTAGGGACTAACAGGTAAACCAAATAAGCCAATCAGGGATATACCAATTCACATAGACATATTTAAAAAGGGAGAGCATATGCACTTTAGCACTGTACAGCAGTGGTAAAGTGCCCAGAGTCATAAAACCAACAGAAACAGGTCAGCAAAAATACAGGAGGCAGGCAAAACGTTTAGGGGTGACCCTGCAAAAAGGGCCATTTCCAACACAACCCCTTCCAGCCAAAACGCAGGGGAGACCAATCACTACCTTGATGGGCTTCCTGCTTTGGGCGATAGAACACGGAACTGGCCCGCAACTGCAGGGGCACTTTCCAGTTCTACGCCAATCTGAACCCTGGTGGATCCCTCTGTCCACACTTCTAGGGCCCACTAAGATAACCAATGGGGAACTCTTCCCCCCACCTGTGGACACCACCTGTGCAGCATCTAACCTTAACTGGCCCCCAGGTGTGTCCCAACAGATAAACAACAAGCCCCAGTAGCCACTGACAGTAGTCAGTGATGAAATCCAAGCCCTATACCTCTCAGGGCTCTCAAACTTTTGTGGCATCAGAGAGTGAGGGGCAGTAACCCCAGGTGTCTGGCACCTTTTGTACACTCTCCCTCCTGTCAGATCAGGCAAAGCACCCGGACACTGACCCACCAGCCCTGGTCCTGTACCCAGCGGCTGGGCCAGAGACTGGGGTGGGCTCTCCCACACCCGGTCCTCCTCTTTGGGGCTCGGTACCCTCCCACCTGGAGCGATACCCCCTTCCAGAATTGTCAGGGCACCTGTGGCAGGGGCCCTGCACAACTCACCCACCAGCTCAGGGGTTCTATCCTGCAACTGGTATCCCAGCCTAGGGTCTGTACCCTTAGACTGGGCGGAGGTCAGGGGTGAGGCTGCCCTCTCCCCGCCCTCTTTACTGGGGCCTGGCACCCTCCCACCTGGAGAGGTGCCCCCATAACACAAACCAGGAGGGGCACTGTTAGCAGTTGCCCCTTCCTCCAGATCAGGGGGGACACCCTGAACCTGGCCCTCCAACCTAGGGTCTGTACCCTTGGGCTGGGCCTGTGCCGGGCAACCCAGGACTTCTGGGGCGTACACCAATTCCCCCCAAGGAAAATACACTCTTCCACTAGTTCAGGGCCTTGTCCCTGCAACTGATCCATCAACCTGGAAAAACCCTCAGGTGGTACTGGGGTCAGAGGCGAGGACTCCCTCCTCTGCACCCCCTTCCAGCATACTGCACCCTCCCACCTGGAGTGGTGCTTTTAGAAAAAAATGGTCGGGACACTGCTTACAGTTGTCCCTCCCTCCAGGTCAGACAACACCTGGACCTGACTTACCATCCCAGGGACCAACCCCTGTGGTTGAACAACTGCCTGGCCAACCAGGACTTCCTGGGGAGCACACAGGCCCCCCTCAAGGGAAACACACCCCTCCACCAGTTCAGGGCCTGGACCCTGCAACTGACCTATCAACCTGAAAAAACCCTCAGGTTGCACCGGGGTCAGAGGCGAGGACTCCCTCCCTCTGCACCCCCTTCCAACATACTGCACCCTCCCACCTGGAGTGGTGCTCTTAGAAAAAATGGTCGGGACACTGCTTACAGTTGTCCCTCCCTCCAGGTCAAACAACTCCTGGACCTGACTTACCAACCCAGGGACCAACCCCTGTGGCTGAACAACTGCCTGGCCAACCAGGACTGAAGTGGTGTCACCATGGTCACTCCTAGGGGGCTCAGCCCTTCTAACTGGCCCCTGACCCACTGGCTCTCCCACTGGGGACTCCTTCCCCCTTTCATCCCTCAGGCTGGACTTCTGTACCCTCCCTCCAGGAGTGGCACTGCCAGACACAAGAACTGATGGAGGCCTGACTACAGGCAAACCCAGCTCACCTAACACGGGGGTACCCCCCACAATGGACGGTCCATCTAGACAGACTAGGCTCCCCACCTGGTGTTCCCTCATGGAACCATCCAGTCCTGGAGACTGAGGTTGGGGCACTTCGGGACCTATCCCAGTCTCACTCCTGCTCCCACGAGACAGGATATGAGGCCCTACAACCTCCTCACAACAAGGGGACCCAGCTGTATCACTCCTAACCTTTCCCCGCACTCTGGGTTGGAAAACTTCTGAACCACTCCTCCTAGGGTCATTCCTAATGCCTCTACAAGGCCTCTGGTACTCACCCAGAGGTCTGCCTCCTGTGCAAGTTCCCTAGGATCAGAGAACTTGCAATCTAACAGGTGTTGGTTTAGCTCTGGAAAACAGGAACTCACAATATGCTCTCCCACAATTGGATTACACAGCTCCACACAGGTGCTAATCTTCACCTCACAATCCAGTGCCTCACACACGTACCCCACACCACTCTCCTGAAATGGGCGAGACATTAACTGACTGTCTCTATCACTCAACCCACACTCTTCTGGGCAGTCCTCACACTCATACACCAGGACTTCAACCGCGGGGGAACCCCTCTCCCTGCACCTCTCATTCAGAGTCGGTAGAGTATCCCTCCTTTCACTAGGACTATGGGCCCCTGCGCTAGTTCCCCAATCCACCTCAGGGACACTGCACATTAATGGAGCTACCTCATATCCTTGAATCCCCTGATGTAGATCAACCCCCTCATTCAAGTCAGGTGCCACATTTCTGGGTGGGTGTACTACACTGTCATCACTATATATCTCAATTTTGCTGCCACCACTGGACCCCACCCTCTCTGGGGAATCCAGACAATTAAAACTGCGCTCCAGGGGTAACCTACCCTCTTGAGCTAACTTCTCTTTTTCTGCTATCTGCGCTAGGTGCGCCTCCAGCTGGGCACTCTCTATTTGGAGCCTCTCTAATTTCAGCTGGTTCTCCCTCTCCCTCTGTCTGTCCCACTCCTCTGGGGACCATGAAGGGGATTGGGCACTACCCTGTGCACTAGACCCAGCAAGGGACTCCCCACCTATGAGATATTCCATAACACGTTCTTCCTCCTCTTCAGACTCTCCAGAGCCACCCTCAGGCCAACTACCCTCTTGGTAGGTGTACTGGGACTCCAAGAATCTCCATCTGTCTTGTTGCCAAAGTCTCAGGGATGTCTGCAGGGATAGCTGAGTCTCCTTCCTACTCACTGCTAAGCCCCTCTCCTCACAGAACATCCTTAGCTCCTCTAGACTGTAGGTCAACAGATCATCTATATAAAAGGTAGGTCTCATTTCAGCAAGACCCATTGCAGCAATAACTGGCAATATCAATAATAAAAAAAATAGGCTTGCCCGTTGTAACAATCACGGGCAATATCAATAAAAGATAGAAGAAAACTTCTCAAGAAAATGTATGCGGGTAAAAAATCACCGGCAATATCAATCACAATATAGAATCCAAAAACTCTCAAAAATGTATGCGGGTACTATCACCGGCAATATCAATAAAAAATAGGCTTGCCCATTGTAACAATCACGGGCAATATCAATTACAATATAGGATCCAACAATTCTCAAAAATGTATGTGGGTACTATCACCTGGCAATATCAATAAAACATAGGCTTGCCCATTGAAACAATCACGGGCAATATCAACAAAAGATAGAAGAAAACTTCTCAAGGAAATGTATGCGGGTAAAAAATCACCGGCAATATCAATCACAATATAGGATCCAACAATTCTCAAAAAATGTATGCGGGTACTATCACCGGCAATATCAATAAAAAATAGGCTTGCCCATTGTAACAATCACGGACAATATCAATCAAAAATAGAATAAAAAAAAACTTCAAAAATGTATGTGGTTGCGTTATGGTCTGCACTCACTAGTAGTGTACACTATAATTATTGTATGCGATCATAAATGCAAGTCCAGATCCTCACCGCTGACCACCAATGTTAGAAATGGGGGTCTCTAGTTGGCAATGGCTGGCCACTGTCCAAGTAGGGACCCTTCTTCCTAAGTCAGAGTGAGAGGGCTACCCTCTTTAATACCCCTGCTCAATCCTGTGGTAACGTAGCACGAGCAGGTAGGCTTATCTCAGAGGCAGTGTGTGAAGCATTTATGACCATACACAGTAACACAGTGAGGAACACTACAAAGGGACACCACACAAGTAGTTATAAAAAATAAGTATCTTTATATATATATATATATATATGCAGACTTATCACAAGACCAATAACTGTAAAAGCCACAATACTGTCAAAAATAGGATTACTGTTGCAGGACTGTCAAAAATAGTTCAATGGTTGCAGAAATAAGGTTCAAATTCAAAGCAGTGGTCTCTGCGACCCTTTCTCCCACAAAGTACCTGGATTTAGTAGCAAAACCAACAAAAATGTCGCAAAGAAGTGTTAGCGATGAATTTCCTCACGCGAGGCCGGCGATGCGTTAAAATCCTTGCCGCAAGGGAGGATGATGCGCCGATCTGCTGATGCGTGCGGAGACGATGCGACAAACTTCTTCACGCTAGGCCGCCGATGCGCTGAGGCCTTGCCGCGAGGGCGAAGACGATGCGACGATCCTGTTGCGTGTGCGATTGTGTTGCGATGCGAAGAAATGGCGCTCCGCGACGGAGCAACGAAATCCGGTGCGATGCGATCAAAATGGCGGACGCACGGCGTCCGCAAAGCGATGTCTTGAAGCGATGATTTCTTTGGGGGTTGCGAGCGCTCGGCGACAGCAGCGCGATGATTTTTCCAGCGCTTTCGGCTGCAGCGGCTCGCAAAGGGGCGTTAGCGATGGTTTCGTGTTGCGAGCACCCAGCGGCAGCAGCGCGATGATTTTTCCAGTGCTTTCGGCTGCAGCGGCTCGCAAACGTGCGTTAGCGACGATTTCCAGCACTCTTTTCTCTGAAGCAAACTAGAGGCCCTGGAACTCACAGGAGCCTCATCAGCAGATAGCAATCCTCGCAGGGAGGAAGCAGGAGGTTGGTGGGGGAGTCTGATGTGCCTGAGACTCCAGCAGGAGGCTAGCTCTTTTCCTAGCCCTTGGGTAATTGCTGTAACAAAAATAAAAGTCCTCTCAAAAGTCCTTTTCTCTCTTCTTAAAGGTCCAGTGGTCACTGCTGCAGGCCAGTGCAAGGAACAACACACAAGCACAAGGACAGTCACTTCCTGCAGATTCCTCCAGTGGCACGGACAGAGTTTCCTCTCCAGATCCAGGGGCAATACAAATTGTAGGGGTTTGAGCACAGATATTTATACCCCAAAAGTCTTTGTTCTCAGAAGCTACAAGTCACAGAACCCAGCTAGAACCAGTTCTGCTCAGTCCTGGAGCACTTTGTTTACCAGGCTGCATCCTTCCTTTCAGAAAGAGGGGGTCTGCTAGCAGACACACAGTAGGAGGTGGAGCCAGCATTCACCTTGCCAGGCACAGCCCTATTCAGGTCAAGGAGCCACCCCTCCCCACACCCTAAATGCAGATCTCTCTATTCAACCCAGGTCTGACTCAGCCTGCACTGGCCCTCCAAAACCAGACAGCCAATACACATAACAGCAGAGCACACTGGAAGGCTTAGGCAAGAAAATACCTACTTTCTAAAAGTGGTATTTTCAAACACAGGATATAAAAATAAACTTCACTAAAATATGTATTTTAATATCCTGAGCTCAGGCATACTAAATTCGTTTTTCTACCATGTTCCTGGGGTCAGTTAGGACTATAGGATGTAATAGTCAAACTGCCCATTCTAGCCTATGAGGAACAGGTAGCCTTACGGTAGTGAAAAACGAAATTGGGTGTAATTCACTACCAGGACATGCTACACACACCAAGGCATGTCCTACCTTACACATACAATGCACCCTACCATAGGGGTGACTTACATGATGCCAAGGGAAGGTTCAGGGGCTGGGTAGTGGGTGCACTTCACAGCCAAGATGGCAGTTCTGGACTGCACACAGACACTGCAGTGGCAGGTCTGAGACACACTTTACAAGCTGCTTCTGTGGGTGGCACACATCAGTGCTGCAGGCCCACCAGCAGCATTTGGTTTACCAGCCCTGGGCACACACAGGCCACACTACTAGGGACTAACAGGTAAACCAAATAAGCCAATCAGGGATATACCAATTCACATAGACATATTTACACAGGGAGAGCATATGCACTTTAGCACTGTACAGCAGTGGTAAAGTGCCCAGAGTCATAAAACCAACAGAAACAGGTCAGCAAAAATACAGGAGGCAGGCAAAAAGTTTAGGGGTGACCCTGCAAAAAGGGCCATTTCCAACAGTCTTGCACTGCATGCAGCATTGAATCTGGAAGAAAATGCTCTAACCAGGCCTCCAGAAGCATCCACAGCTGCTGACTGCAATCAGTCATATAGAAATATGTGAAGACAGATCTTTAAGTGGAATGACAAAAGTGGAGGCTCTCTAAAATGGAACATGTAAAATAAATTTCTGTGACACCCATAGTGTGCCACCTGACCGGTATTTTGGTTTCTCTTTGAGATGTTATTGCATCCAGATATATAACACAACAACTGACATATACCTAAAACCTACCCTTGTGATTGGCTTTGTTAGCTGTTTAGGATAAATGAGTAACAATAATTATTTGTTATAAATAATTGACATTGGAAATGTTTCAATTCTGAAGTTGCGAGACTGTGAATTAAATACTATTGAGGCCTCTGGAATGAGTATTGGCCTTCAGTTACGTGCTCTTCATGTTATATATGTTTGCCCTTTTTCTCTGCATATCTCGTCAATCTGCACATCTTCAACCTCATCTCTTTCCTCTTCAGCACCCTCTTTTCACTCTCCCCCGAGTGTACTTGCTCGCATCACCCTCACTTTACAACCCCATACATACACTGCACTCACTCACATTTAGGCACTTTATTTTCTTTTACTTTTGCCTTGTAAATATTTTGACATCTGTGTACCGCTTTCACACATATTTACACAGAATTTCAATTGCAACTGGAATACATGACCATTGTTCTGTGTGGTCTGCAGAGAGGCTTTCTCACTGATAGGCAGAGCCAGAGCTCTCAATCAAAGCCCCTCATAAACACCTGGAACCACTCAAAGTATTCACTACACAAGAGTAATTAGATGCACAAAAAAATACAGAAACACAGCATGATGAAATAGCTAGTACTCTTGGGGACTGCAAGATTAAGTAAACGTGAAATAAAAAGCGAACTAAATCACTGATATGCATAACCTTACCATTTTTTAACATTCATTGATTGCAAATTAATCCATGTTTTTGGCATCAATGTTAAGGGCATGAACATAGGGCCAGTTTTAATGCCATCTAGCATGTAACTGTATTTATTATAAGTACATATTTCTCCCGTTGTGCTTGACTCTGATATTTGGATCAACTTCGCAAGAGAACATATTAAACCCTGCTAGTCTTTTTGATCAATTTTGGAAGGAACAATTACAGCAGCTCCACTTTTAAAGGGGCCAGTGACCTGCAGCCAGGGTCTGGGGTATCACAGGGGGAGAGGTAAGGGTGACCAGGGGTCTCAGCCTAATATGCTTAAGATTAGCATTATAACATTTACCATTACCGAGGACAAGTCGTCAAATCACATGTACTTGCATCCAGTCCTACAGTGTGACGAATTGGAAAAGGTGGGATCTATGCCTGCGAATGACAGATGTCTGGCCTCACACAGGGATGCAGACTCTGAGAACCGAAACCATGACGCTGACTTCGTCACCGGCCTACAGTGGATACCACCATATACTACAATGTCAATGAGGGCTTTAGAAAGGTAAGCCCTGCGTCATGCGTCACATTGCAGAAAGTTGATTTATTGCCTGGCTTCCACCTTCTACTTCAGAGCGAGGTGGGGCAGACAGCCTGGGACAGACACCCCAGCCATCAATTTGTTTAGAGATACAATTGTATCTCTAAATAAATCGATCTATTTAATATTGCTTTAGGTAAACATGTAGGAATTTCAGAGGGCGCAGCCTCAAAGCCATAATGAAGAAACCGTCCCTGTCTCACTGATCAGCACCCTACAGTATGTGACATTCACCACCATCTCATACAGGTTGCACCCATTAAGTAAGTTTACAACATAACTCACTCATATACCATTTCCACCAAAATATTTGTTGAATGGTGAAGAATACATCTTTTTGCCTGACTCAATAGAAAAAAACACTCATCCTCCTGATAGCAATGATGAACGTATTTATATTTTTTTTAAAGAAGTGGCTGTGAGGCAGTGGATAAATTAATTACAAGCTTATGCCAGCCCAGGTACAAAATAATATCTTCACTGTAGGCATTGCACATACGTCTAATATATTGAATATGCTAATAAACATATGGAAAATATGATTATTTGGACCTCATCTTAGTCATTTATCTTCATGCTGCATGGGGTACCAAAAATTCATAAATGAATGCATAGGAAGGCTGATATTGATTGTTTGGCTCAATTATGGAATATCTATTTACTTTTCTGATGTTTCTGCTACTTTATGCGTGTTTCTCACCTTTTTTCATGAAACTGTGGTTATCATGAATAGAATTAATAATCCCTCACGGGAATCCATCTATATTATGAAGATTTAGATCTCTGTTGTAAATGTATTAAAGGCCTGGAGGCTCTACAAATTATTTGAATGATTCTTACCTCTAAAAAAAAACGTATTTATAATAAATTATTTAATGCAAGGGACAGTGCTGTAACTTCTAGAACACTTAATTACCAAACTAAGGCCCGCCCGCTTTAGAGTTTGGAAGACGGGATACTCTGTCACAAATATTGGAGATATCTTCTCAGCCATATAACAAGCGCCATAGGCTATAATGCACTTGTAATACGGTGGGCGCAGGGCCGGCGCTAGGCATGGGCAGTGTGGGCGGCTACCCAGGGTCTCGCACTCAGCCCACCAGCATGGGGCCCCTCACCGGTGGTGTGTCCTCTTGTTTCCATGCCTATCGAACTGAAAGAAAGGTGTCTCCTTGCAATTAGGGTCCATGGGAGAGGTCCCCTCCCCGGGCCTCTCAGGGATGGTGTCTGGAGGCCTAGGGGAGGGAGACGCTTCCTCTTGTCCCAATTGCAAGGAGACTATTCAGAGACACTGTGGGACGCCCATTGTCCAGCATTTTAGCGCCCCCACAGTTTTAACTTTTAGCCCACAAGCAATTCTCACACCTATCGGGCTGAAGGTGTGAGAATTGCTTGTGGGTTGAAAGTTAAAACTGTGAGGGCGCTAAAATGCTGGGCAATGGGCGTCCCGCAGTGTCTCTGAATGGTCTCCTTGCAAGGGGTCACTTATGTAAATTAGAGGGGCCTCGCACATTCCCTTTTGGCCCGGGGCCCTGCAAATTCTAGAACCGGCCCTGGGTTGGCAGGTGTCTGTCACATTTCAGATGGTGTATCCCACCCAACAAACTCTAAATAGGGTCCTAAATGACAACAACGTAAGTTAACGTCTGCATAAAAGTAAAGATTTTTATATGTAAACAGACTGCATTATTAAAGTTAAGACTGCTGGTCTGTCATGTCAGTGTGTGGACTGTCTTTCTGGCTGTTTGTGAGTCTGGTAGGAGGTTTTCCCTGTTGCTTTCCCTATTACCACAAGCATTACATTCAGCAAGCACAAGTGCATGCAGCCTCTCATACCTTGCAAAACACCTAAACCGTCTTTACAAGTTCAAAACTGCATCAATTGCAAATGTGGGCGACGTTTTAGGTCACCGATCCGCTAATGAAGGCCCCTAGTATTTTGGTAGTTGATCATGTTTTCAGTCTCTCAGTTGTGTATGTGGCACAAATTACACCTGTAATTGAAAGTTACATAAGAGTAACAAGTTTGTATACAAGGGTGTAATAAAAAAGAAAACGAAATATAAGATGAGCAATTACACGACAGTTGTGGTGTATACTATGAACTCCACTATTTGGGTATTAAGAAAGTCATGTATTAGAGTATTAGAATAAAAGCAGCCCGTAAAAAGTAAAAGTAGAAATAATCCAGGAGCATCACACTTTGAAGAATTTCATGCTAGCAATCCAAGTCAACAGAAATGTGTGTGACTGCACAACATTATCAAGAATCAAAAGAGGGGGGGCGTGGCCAAGCCAAGCAGCAAGATGGCCGCACAGTGAGGCGGCTCTGCCGGCAGAGCTCAAAATCCGACAATTATCCAGGGCCTGGCAAACTTAAAAGCAGGTTAAAAACAGCGTTCCAGTGCAGATTTCCTCCGCGCCGCTAACGGCGAAACTCCGGGCGCCGGGATCTGGCGACGGACCGCAGTTCCGAGAGCGGCGTACTGAGGCCTGCTAAGACGCGTGAAATCGCGGAGGTGGCTGAGGAGCGTGATCACTCGACCGGCGCGGCTGCCGGACCCCTGTGACTGCACACACAGCTGCTGATCCGGCCCCCCCCCATCGCGCCCATGGAGAAGATCGGGTGAGTTACATGTGAGGGGGCCACGACTATAAGAGGGCGAGGGACGTATGGTGGATGATCTACACGTCCCAAAATGGCGGCGCGCTAGTGCTGGAACCCGGTTGGAGATAACGACGGTGCAGAAAGCGGACTTACAGCTGCCGGTGAGTTCTGCCAGACGGCGCCTCCTCCACCCTCCCCCCCCCCGCCGCGGCACATTACAGCAGACCAGCAGGGGAAGTGTCCTGATTGAGGAGCGGACGCCGGGCGAGAGGGGCCCCAGAATCCAAAGGGCCGGTACAGTTGATCCCGGGGAGGCGGCGGCCCAATTCGACACCTGCATTCGCGGCTGGGGCTCGGCGCCCGCACCCCCCTTGCACCCCCGGTGGTGACCTATGTGACATTTGATTGCGGCAACAATCTGGGCAGCGCTGCCTGTAGACAGCGGGGGTTTCGCGGCGCGCCTGAGGAGGGGGTGTGATGCGGTCCTCCTCGGCGGCGACGACGATTAATAGTGTAACGTCGTGACTCTGGTGTCCCTGGTTGAGAGCAGCCCCTGGGCCTACAGGGAGTTTTACGGTCCTCTGGCAGCATCAAGACTGAGGCAAAGGGAGGTAACGCAGCGTGAAAAAGATAACGCGGACGCCATCGATGGCCATTTGCTGATAGTGTGCTACACCTCTGCCAGGGAACCGCGGAAGACGAACACAGGCCAGATGGTGGGGAGGCGATACGCTGCATGAGACCCGCGAGACGCCCTGGTAACGGGGGATAGACAGTGAAGCCTATGCGAGTATTGGAGAGGCACACAGTGCTAATAGCCTAAGGTAACCTCTGGTGTGGAGCAGAGCGGCCGCTCCCAGGTGCCGGTACCGCGCCAGCACAGTCGACGGTACACAGCCGCTATGTACAGGAGCAACGGGAGCAGTGCACAGGCAATGTGCCACTTCTCTGAACCCACTAGTGATTCATGCTGAGGCTACCGGATCGGACCGCCTTATACGCTGTGCAGCTACTGTGTGACAGCGAGCAAGACACCCACAGCCATGGGGAAAACCGACAACAAACAGGCCAAGATCTCTTTCGAAAAAAGGGCAACACGTCTCCAGGACCCCACTGCCACCCCAATCACTGTGGTCCCTGAGACTCAAATGGACTCGGACCAAGATGACGACATCAGAGCACTGATGCGCGAGGTGCGAGGCAGCCTCAGAGCGATCGATACCAAATTAGACACTATGGCGGCACGTATGGACCACATGTCCCACAGAATAGACAAAACTGAAAGTCGAATGGACACAATGGAGCAGCGAATATCGAACTCAGAGGATCGGCAAGAATCAGCACAGACCAGCATGCTACATATGGAAAAGGTGCTTGAGGTGATCAAAGCCCGCAACGAAGATTTGGAAGCGAGGTCCAGAAGGAACAACGTCCGTATCACGGGCGTGCCAGAGTCCACCAATATTCAAAATATGGAACGCTATGTCGAAGAATTACTTAGGGATCTATGTGAAGAAGGCCTTACTCCAATGTTCCTGGTAGAGCGTGCACATCGTACTCTGGGTCCCAGACCACCGCCGGGGGCCCATCCGAGACCGATCTTGGCTCGCTTGCTCAACTACAGGGACCGGGACACTGTGCTGAGAACTGCTAGAGAAAAGGGGGATACCGAATATCAAGGAAATAAAATAGCTATATACCCAGACTTTACTCAAGCCGTGCAGGCGGCAAGAAGGGAATTTATACCGGCCAAGAAATTACTTCAACAGGCGGGCACGAAATATGCAATGATGTATCCGGCTAAACTACGAATCCAGACCGGGGGGAAGCCCCTCTTCTTCACGGACGCAAGTGCTGCCTTGAAATACGCCAAACAGTCTGCCAAACAACAGCGCCGTCGGGAGGGAGGATCGTCGCCTGCTTCCGGCAACCAGATGAGTGACAATGACTGATCTTGTGCACACGGGGGGGTGATGAGCTCTATGCTACCGAGACTGCTAAATGATATTATGTTACTGAGCCAGGGTCGCCCACATTCGCTCTGCCATCCGGTCCAACAGTGACAGGGCAGAAGCAGGCTACCCCACGCCCCTTGGGGATGATTCCCAGTTACGTTAAATTTGTTGGGTTCCCCTGCGAGGGTATTGTTCAGCAAGGGATGCACAACCTGTTTGGGGGTTGGTGTGGGTGGAGGGTGGGGGGGTATGTTAATGTATGTTGTAATTGGTCACGGAACAGCTTTCACATTGAACGACACTATCCTAACCGTAGACAGTCACATCTGCCTACAGCACAGTACAGGCACCTCCATAGCACACGAAGCTGGCCATGCCGGGGACTGAGACCAGGCGGGAGAGCAGGGGGAGACATTTTGCTTGTAGATCTCGAGTTACTGCGACAGCCAATTGTCTACACTTAAATGCCTCACGTGGAATGTGAGAGGTTTGAACGACCACCGTAAATCTCGCCTTGTACAAACTTATCTGTCCAGACATGGGGTCGATATTTGTCTCCTACAGGAGACACATCTCCTTGAAATGGCTGGCGCAAGACTGAGGGCTGCTCGTTGGAGCGAGGTTCATACTGCAGGATATTCAAGTTACTCCCGAGGGGTAGCGATTCTCATCCGCAAAGGGATTCCCTGGCAGACACACCAGCTAATAAAAGATCCAGAGGGGCGGTTCCTCCTCCTACAGGGCACCCTGTATCAAAGACCAATAATTGTAGTAAATGTCTACGGCCCTAACACGGACGATTCGACATTTTTCCGCCACCTCTGGCACAAGATCCAATCTCTGGGAGACTCTGCAATAATATGGGGTGGGGACTTCAATATAACATTGTCGCCTCACATGGACAGGGAGGGGGCATCCAGGACTCACCACCCGCAGGCCACAGCAACATTGCACAGCATCATACAAGACTACGACCTGACTGACCCCTGGCGAACGTTACACCCCGAGACTCGGGAGGGCACCTGCATTACACATCACCGCCAAGCCTGGTCGCGAGTAGACTTCTGGCTACTGACTAAGGACGTACAAGTGTGGATACAAGACGCCATTCATCACGCGCGAACGTTATCGGACCACGCTCCGGTGGCATTGACTCTGCTGGTCCCACACCACTATCGACAGCCATTTTCAGGGAGGCTCGCCGCCAACGCTCTATCAGACACAGCGTTTTGTGAGACTATTCGCACACATATCCAAGACTACTTCACACAAAATACTGGATCGGTGTCCACTGAGAGCACCCTTTGGGAGGCGTTCAAGGTGGTGATTCGTGGGCACTGTATAGCGGGTCAATCCGGGGTCCTTAGGGATATACGAAACAGTTTACACAGAATGGAAAAGGAGCTTTGAAATTTAGAGGCACAATATTGCACAACGCCCTCCCCCTCCCTCCTAGCACATATACGCACCATGCTCACATCCTATCAGGAGGAGGCTGACCGAGAAGTCAAATTCTTACATAAACAGGCTACAGCGCGTAGATACGGAGAAGGAGACAGACCGGGCAAAACGCTTGCCAATCTCTTACGTACGCCCCGAGGCTCCCCCTTCATCACGGAATTACGTACTACGAACGGAATAACAGCGCGTTCCCCACCCGACATTTTATCTACTATGCGCAAATTTTACACACAATTATACACATCCACCTCTGACACGACAGAGGCGCTATTACGCGACTACTTTGATTCCATAGCCCTGGTGTGGTTTAACAACGTCCATCGGGAGTACATGGAGTTACCTTTCACGATAGAGGATATCAAACGGACTATAGGGAGTCTCTCAGCCGACAAGGCCCCAGGGCCAGACGGCCTAACAGCCAAATTTTATAAGGAATATACCGATATCCTGGCACCTCGCCTCCTGGCGGTCTACCAGGAGGCTATGGAGATCGGCCACTTGCCCGCTTCAATGCGTGAGGCCCTAATCATAACAATTTTAAAGCCAGAAAAAGACCCCACTCAATGCGACTCCTATCGCCCAATTTCTTTAATTAACATAGACGCAAAAATTTTCGCCAAGCTCTTAGCCACCCGCATGCAACCACTGCTCACCCGGATAGTCTTGCCGGACCAGTCTGGCTTTATACCGGGCAGATCCACGTCCCACAACCTCCGGACACTGTTCGCCCTAATGCATTACCTGGCACCACATGTGCCGGCCATCGCTGACCTTACTCGATGCCACCAAGGCGTTCGACTCCTTGGAGTGGAGCTTTCTTTTCCCGCTGCTCCAAAGGATGGGTTTCAGTCCCATATACATCCAACAGATAAAGTTACTTTATACTATGCCTACGGCGCGCTTACGGGTAAATGGCCTGGTTTCTGAACCCATCGCTATCACTAGAGGAACACGACAGGGCTGCCCCTTGTCACCCCTACTCTTTGCTATTGCCACCGAGCCGCTGGCCGGGCGTATCAGGCAACACCATTCACATCGTGGTATAGGCCTCACGACGCGGAGCCTGACAATATCACTATATGCGGACGACCTAACATTATATATGACTGACCCTAAAGAGAATCTAGCGCCTATGACACGGGAATTAATCCGCTATGGGGAACTCTCTGGGGTGCGAATAAATTGGAGTAAATCCGTGATTTTCCCCCTGACGTCCGGCACAAGACCCTTTGAAACTGAATACCCGATTACATGGGCAACGGGGCCAATTCGCTATTTGGGGATATGGCTCAGCAACGATCTTGCTGAGCTATGGTCTGAAAACTACGGCAGAGCGATGGACTGCGTAACGGAAAGGGTACGCCGTTGGAAAACATTGCCCCTGTCCCTGATAGGGCGCATCGCGGTAGCAAAAATGATTATTCTACCAAAGTTGTTATATCTTTTTGTCAACGTTCCAATTCCCCTAACAACTCACTTTTTCAAAACACTACGCTCCCTGATGATAGACCTAGTATGGGCGGGGCACCAACCCAGAATAGCGTGGGAAATACTCACCCTACCCCAGTCCCAGGGAGGCCTCGCCGCACCCGACTTTGTTCTATACGCCTACAGCGCACAGGCCCACTTCCTAAACTACTGGGTACACCCTACACCGTTTCAGCCACACGTAGCCATTGAAAAAGATAGGGCGGCGCCGACGCCACTCATAACCGCAATATTTCACACATACAAGCGGTCACGGGATGAAGTGAACACAGTGGAAGCGTTACGCTGGGCATGGACGGGACTCCGCAGGAGAGCAAAACTAAATATGCTATATGCACCCTCTATGCAATTGGCAAGTCACCCACAGTTACCTCCACTGGGGGACCGCAGGGCCAGGGAGAGAGCCGCACTACATAAGATACATACGGGCAAGGACCTTTTCCCTGCAGACATCTTCCTGACACTTCAACAAATGTGCGACCCAGCGCCCCCCTCGGCCGCGGACACGCTACTTTACTATCAGTTGCGCTCCTCTTGCAGAAGCAGATTTGATACCTTTCCAAACCCCCCCCTACGCTACCAGCATTAGAAAACGTGCTCGCGATTGCTCATGGCCGCAAGCTGATCACCCGCATATACAATACCACACAACGGGAATCCCCGATTCTTGTCCCAGGGGCTAGGGAGGCTTGGGCGGGGGAGCTGGGGGTGGACATATCGGACGCCCAATGGAACTCGATATGCGGCCAGCTACGGCTTCTATCCTCCAACTACAGATTGCGATTAATTCACTTTAAGTACATACACCGCTTCTATCGGACCCCGGTACAACTGCACCGCATGGGATTGCGACCTGATGATCGCTGCTGGAGATGTGGGAACACACAGGCCACTTTTATACACGTAGCATGGCAGTGCCGCCAGGTAGCTAACTTCTGGGTACGTACACTACACTACATACATGACATAACCAGGCACGACCTGCCCTGCACGCCGCTGGTGGTATTGCTGGGCGACAACACTTCTGTTCCACCAAAAAGAAAGAAATTAACTGCTATGCTTTTGATCATGGCAAAGCGCCAAGTGGCCCTTCATTGGCGGGCGGTTTCACCACCGACCACTAAGGATTGGATTACCAGTGTAACATATTGCAAGACACAACTGGAGACATATTGGGGACTGCTGCCGCCGAGGTCTCGCCCACGGGACATCTGGGAGCCGTATGTAAACTGGCTAAATACTGTAAATGTGGATGAGTTTTAATACACCTAGAGATTACAAAGGATTTACTATCACTGAGAGACATGACCACATAGGCCCCTACATACTGATATTGGTCATCGGGGTAACAACTAGGCTAGCCAATGTGGTAACACTGTGCTATAATGGAAATGTGTATAAAGACTTCAGACTATATGTGTACGAACACAAAGTCAGATTATGATTATGCAGACGTCGAGAGATATTTGTGGACTGCAATTATTCAGCTGTTCTGTGATTGTTGGTTCCTTTTTGTTTTAAATGCCAATAAAAACAATTTAAAAAAAAGGAAAAAAAAAAGAAAAAAAGAATCAAAAGAGGGACTGTGGAGGATCATTACTGGAAAAGATGGAGGCCAAAGGTAATGTCAAATGTAGCACCGCAATACAATTTGACTTCACCAATGAGGGCGAGGTTCTTATGTTTTTGTGACAAGGTACTCAGTATATTTTTGTTTCATAATGTTTGCTCAGAAAATATCTGTTTTCCCTTCATAACATTCTACCGATGAGCAGCGCAGATAATAGATGTGTTCTCTATTTGATACATAACGAATATTGGATCCCATCGATGTTTGAATAGTTCATTCATATTTAATTATTACTCCCATATTGTAAATATGTCATAGCAACATGAAAAATATATCCTATCAAATATTTAATTAAAAGTAACTTGACAGCATCCCTAGCTATAAGAAAATATGTTTTCGATTTTGACATTTCTGTGATATTTTAAACGGTGTTTTTCTTTTGTAAACGCTGTTCCCTGTTTGGATGAGATTTTTGAATGACGATGGGTGAACTTATTTATTTTGATTGCACACTTTGAATAATTTGTCACGAGACAAGAGAAAAAACACACGTTTGCTTTTTTGGTGTAACAGAAGGGATGCCCTCTTACTCCAAAATAGTATTCTGGGGCAGATTTACAAGAAAGTGACTCAGTGCGGATCGCAAGCCATTTGGCTGCGCCTCACTGAGTCACTTTCAAAGCACAGGGATGCGACATATTTACAACAATATGTCGCATCTCTGTGCTTCCCCCTGCGCTGGCGCACAAACTGCTGCCATGCACCGGTGCAGGCACCCTTGCACCATGGTGCAAGGATGCCTGCGTCGTGTGGGGATTGTTTTTGTTCAGGAAGGGTTCCCTTCCAGCACAAAAGCACACATACATAGGGGGAGATTTACTAAAAATTCACGCAACGCAGCGCAGCCCCCGCGAGGCTGCGCTGCGTTGCGCGACAGGGAGGGAGCAGGAGAGCGCCATATCTTCAAAGATATGGCTCTCTCCTCCCCATTCCCTTGCGCCGGCGCTGATTTCAGCTGCCGTGCGCCATGCACACACCTTAGCGCCGCAGCGCTAGGGTGTGTGCATGAGTGTAGCATAGGTTTTGTACAGGAAGGGTACCCTTCCTGTACAAAATACTATGCTACACTCGAGGTAAAGCTTTTCCCACTTTGTATGCTTGCTGCAGTCGGAAAAGGGCCTAGTTGAAAAGGGCGCAGTTTTCTCACGCTAAACCCAATCTACTGTTTTTAGTAAATTGGGTTTAGCGTGAGAAACCTTGGGTGGTTGCATGGGAATGCCCCCATGGCGCAAAGTAACGCAAAGTAGCGCAATGCGCTGCTTCGCATTACTTTTACGTTATTTCCAGCGCTAAACAAGTTTAGCGCTGGAAAGTTAATTAGGAAAAAAAGATTTTGCGCCATTTTGCGTCACTTTTGTGATGCAAACACGGCGCAAAATCTTAGTAAATCTCCCCCATAGAAGTTGAAAAACGTCATTGTTTCAATGATTGTTTATGTGCAGGAAGGGAACCCTTCCTGTACATAAACAATCATTAGAGGTGATTTCCTCTTTCTATGTGTGCTGCAGAGTGCAGCACGCATAGAAAGAGGAAAAGAAAACGAGGAGAAATGAATACATTTCTCCTCGTTGTGCCTCCCTACGCCTCCCCTGGGGAGACGTAGCATTCACACGCATTTCCAGATTTACGATTCCTCGTATATCTGGAAATGTGTTTGGGTCCATGGGTGTTGCGTGGGAACACCCACAGCAACACCCATGGAACACCCCTTTCACGCAATGTGCTGCGTGCAAAGGGGCCATATTTACAAGGACAGGAAAAGTCACGCAGGGTGGCTTTTCCTTTCCATGTAAATATGGAGCAGTAAAATGCGCCACCGGTACGTCATAAAAAGTGACGCACCTGTGGGTCAAGGGGCTTGTCAATCTGCCCCTCTGTATTTAACATTGACTTGAGCTAATGTGCTATTTGTATTCATCCATGATGTTTTGCGTTTGTGTGTGATTACATGTATGTGTGTGCATGCGTGTGAGAGCATGTGGAACCCACCACATTAGAACTGAATGTGGCGAAATGCGTCATTGGCATATAGGTCCCCTGGGTAGCATAAGACAATGATGAAACCCTCAAAACACCACTTATACCTCAGTTTGAAGCTAGGTGTTCCCTTCCTACTTCAGAATTAAGAAACAAAGGGGCATATTCTCAAGGACCAATCGCCAAATTATCGGCACTTTAGCACCGCAAAAGTGGCAACAGATCCATCGCCCCATTCTCAAGCTTGTGCAAACTGCCGACATCGCCAGTTACCCAGCGATAGCTGGCGCAAAAAACATCGCCACGGATGAGAGCGACAACTAACACTAATGATATGCAGAGAAGGTGTTCCCGTGCAAAAACACACGAAAACTTCACTCCGCGATATTCTCAAAGACCAGCCAGATCTGCGCTGCGACGCAAAAACAGGCGATAAGGCGCGGCAGCAGCAGGGACTTAACACCTGCCTTCTACTGGTGTAAAGCAGGATGACAAGCTGCAGCATGAAAGGGAGCCCAGCCCAGAGCCACATCTGAAGACCAACACATGTCATGGAGCCACTGACCATGCAGCACGGAGTCCCAAGAGTGCCACAACACCCACCGCCACCACCCAAAGACCCCCCCTTGCACCCCTCCCCCCGGACTACCACCGAGGCAGCGCAGAACAAGACAGCTGACCTCCCGAAAACGGCATGGCCCCTCAGCCACACAATTGCAGAATGTAGGGAGAGGTGGGAACCAAGTATGTGCGAAGGAGGCAAGTGACCCATCAATAAGAATGTACACAATGCCAAGTGTGGCGGTGATGTGCTGGACTGACTTCAGTATGCAGAGCACAGACATGTCCATGTGGACATATACTGATGGTGTGAGTAGTGTTGTGGACAGTGGATGCAACCATGCCACCTCAGGCAGTGGGGAAGACCCCGGTCATGTAGCTGTGTCCCCCCCCCTGTAAGCGTAAGCGGAGTGGCCTGGGCCGGCGTACGCCAAGCCAGCGTAGGGGTGTGAAGGATTTGCCCGGGGCTCTGGGCGTGGTTCAGTCCTGGCTTGGACAAGGAAGTAACTAATGAGTGTGTCACTGTTGTAGTGTCGGCGCCACCCAGTCCGCAATTGACAATGTTGCAATGTAGCATGCACCCGGAGGGCGGGCTCGCACGAAAGGGGAAATGAAGGAGCGCAAGACCGCTCGGAGTCTTGGCTCATACATGCCAAGTGTTGTGTGCATCTGTATTGCCGCAGCACGAGCCAAATGCCTAGCCTTAATCGCAACCCTACATCTGTGTCCGCCCTATCCTTCCCACAGGCCTACACTCACGTGGCCGCCCACCTTCAAAGGCCAACATCACAGTGTCGTTGTCAGGCTTGTGGACATGCGCAGACAGGCATGACAATGGTGTGCCGTAGGAGTGCAAATGATGCAACCGCGCAGCGCACACAAGTAAATTGGCTCGGGGGGAGGGAGGAGCAGCTGTGAGGCAACGTAACACACAGTGAGGCTGCTCATTTGCCACATGCAAGACATGTCAAACTTGAATCCCAAAGTCGCACACATCCCACCCCACCCCCAACAAGCCACTTCACATTTCCTGACTGCAAGCAGATGAGAAACTAACATTAGGGATGAAAGCTCCTTTGTCTGGACTATCAGGCGGAAGCACATCTGCACCTCCGACCTCGGAATTGCATGTGCCCGGCACCCCCTGACAGATACTAGAGCAGCTGATGATGACTCCCACACTACGCACAGCCCGACGAAAGACCAATGTATACACACCCCACACACAGAAGTCCTTGCTCTAAGTTATCTTGCATGGAATGGCCTTCACACTTACTCCCACACCATCCCAGGCGTTCAACCGTTGCACACTAAAACAACCCATTGATCCGAGCTGTGGCATTTCATCCACAGAACTGGCGCAGGTCAGAACAGTGCCGCTTCAACCAGAGCCACTGACGCAATGGCAGAACATCCCGGACACTTGCACAACCCCTGTCAGGTGGAACTGTACCATGCACGTATGCTGCGTTTACTGGGGGCACTGCCATTGGCAGTGCTGCGGATCAGTTACCGGCTAAGCTTCCACCTTCCAACGTCACCTGCGTTCAGCCTGTGTTGCATTGTCGATCGTGCATATTTGAGTGGCCCATGGATGTCTGCCTATCCAACAGGACGGTAGCTGAACTGGATTTTGACATGTGTGTGCTCCCCCTGTTGGCCCACGACCAGGAGTGTCACCGTGATACCCGTTTATGGGATGCCTTGATACTTGGCATGCATGCTGGCAGCTGGACCTGGGAGATTGCACAACTCCTCGTGTGCAGTGAACACATTGAACCGCTCCCCTATTGGGCTGTAGTGCTAATTGGTGAAAGGGGGTGGATGCAGCACATCTGCCCGGACCTGCTAATGGATCGCCTCGCCGTCCTGTTTGATGAAGTCGACAACGACCTCATGTTGGAAATGATTACCTACGGAGCTGCAATCGCTTTCATGGATGAGTAACTACGTACCTGCAGCCACAACAGATTGGAACCCATTGCACATGTCCCAACACCTTGTTGCATCTTGGAGATCTGGTCACATCCCCCACGACAACAGTGGACATGGCTGCATTCGCCTGGACTCCGAATACATGAGCGGACATCAACGCGGGTTAACACACACCTGTGAAGGGTGAGGCACTCCCCCGGAGTGGACAGCGGCGCTTGGCAACGTTCCTCATATTCCTGACATGCTGCTACATTGGTCTGCATGTTGTGGCACTTCTCTTGCCTGTACTGACACGCATATGCTAATAAAGTCTACGCACCTTCCCTTGTATTCAACTGTGATGAGTGTTGATTTGAATGACAATGTGTGTCTCACTGCCTATCTGGGTCACGGCCAGACATGCGCATTGATAGCATTACCCAGGGAGTACCTTTTTATGGGATCACTGTCCCTACATTCAGCCATACTTTCATACTTGATTGCTCATATCCACGACACATCTGTGTGAATCAGAATGTTTTTTTCGCATTCAGTGGAGTGTTGAAGCTGGAGCAATACAGGGCCATGTAAACCCCACTTTACATTTTTGCCCCGCGGAGGGCCAGCCAGAGTCCTTTAGGGATTGACAAGTTCATCGGAAGAGGAAGACTTCAGTACGTAGTGTGATCGCTGTGTCATTGGTAACCAAACCAAATATGGCAGTCCCTGTCGAGGTCCAAGGTGAGTGTCGCTGAGTGTATCGGGGGACGGTGGAAGGTGTTAATACAGGGCATGATGCAGAGGGCAGAACCAAGCTGAAACAAAGCCAGATTCATCATCATCTTCGTCCTCTGATGTGCCAGGTGCCTCACATGTGGGTGGTGGTGTTTAGTCTGCATCACTGTGTGGCACTGACACTTCAGGTGGCGGAGATGTGGATGGAGTAGTAGCAGCAGCATTCATCTGCGCCAGGCCTTGTGGCGGCAATTCCATGACGCGGATCTGCAGGGCATGGAAGATCACAGCTACATCTTGCTGGTGTGCAGCCGTGGCAAACATTCTTCCCGCCTGCATCCGCTCCATGTTCAACATGATCCTCCGCATGTGTCTCAACTCCCAGCTGACATCGCTGGAGCCACTCTGACTAGACAGTTGTTCTTGGCTCAGAGTCATGACTCCAGCGATGTCAGCCATGGATTGTTGGAGAGCGTGGAGCGGACCGTGGGTGTCCGTTAGGGACTGTAAGTGGTCCCTGATGGAACGTAGACACCCACGTATGGCATCTAGTTTGGCTGCCATGAGGTCGAACCCCACCCGCAGCTGATCAGCCATCTTCTCCTGGCACCCTAACACACGGCGTTGGAATGCCATGTGTTGGTCGTGGGGGTCCTGGTAGACAGCCGTGGTGGGGGGTGCTTCCTGCTATGTGGTCTGTGCAGGGGGTGGGGTCTCCTCGATGCAGCTGGGCTGCACTGCTCCTGGAGGTGGGGTGCCGAAGCTGTCCATGGGCTGTTGGAGGGCGTCGGTGTCGATGTTGGAGACGTCCTCTTCATCATCCGTGCTGAGTTGTTGGGTCTGCTCTGCAGGAGTTGTTGATTCTCCCTCTGCAATGTGAAGGGGAGATGCAGATTGACATTGTGTTCACATGTATGTTGACGCATTGGACAGGTTTACTTACAGACTGCATGATAATGTAGATTGTGACTGTTTGTGAGGAGATGCCTATGTGATGCGGGACAGTTGACATTTCTACACCATCAGGGATGTGAGGTTGTACTTGTACATTGTCATCTCACAGTTTCCTGCTATGCCAAATGCGAATGGCCATTTTCTACACACAAGCGGCGGCAGTTGTGTCCTCTGTTCTGTTGTGAAAGTGTTGCAGTTTGTACCACATTGTTGTCAATGTTGAGGTGCTCTGATTCTTATGTGTGTGTGCAGCATTGTGGGTGTGTTGCCCCTTCAGCTCTATTTTGGCTGGCCCTTATCCCTTTCAGGCGGTGTGCCTTTCACTTCTGTGCTTATACAGTGCTGAGATGTTGCAGACTTGGGTAAATTGGGCTCTTGGTCGGAGTTGTGACTCTTGGGCATGGTTTGTCCGCAGATGTGCTATACTTAATTGTGCATGTGTGCCATTGTGCCCATCTCCCCCCGTCCCCCCAGTCCCTGGTCGTTACTCACCCTGTTGCTGTTGGGTCAGGTCATGTTGTGCAGTGTCCGGTCCCCCAACTCCTGCCACCGTCTCCCCACTGATGACTCGGGTCACCATTTCCTCCATCTCATCCAGCTCCTGGTGTGTCGCTGGACTCCCACCTCCAGTCTGCATTGCTGCTTTCAGGTTGGTTTTTGCGCTTCACATCAGTCTAGCGCTTCTTGCAGTCGTCCACTTCCCTTCTCTTCACTCCGACTGCATTCACCTTGGCCAAAATGGACTGCCATATTGTATTTTTAGTTGCCAATGACACAGTGGAGGTGTTGAACAGTTGGTGGTGGTGTTCTATGTCCTCCATAATGAGGATCCGGTTTTCCTGTGTACTGTAAGGCGGGTTCCTCTTCTTCTTCTCCTTGCCCTTCCCTGACCCCGAGGTCCCAGGCTGGTCCTCCGTGGGGCTTGTGGGGTTCTGGTCGTCCTCTGTACTTGCTCCGGCTTCCTCCATTGTGCTTCGCAGTTGTTTTGGTTTTGTTTGTGTTTTTCTTCTTTTATAGTGATTTTTCCTGCTTGACGTGTGTGAATTGCAGGCCTGGCGCTGCTTATTGCTGTATTTTTTATCACAGTTGGGCCCATCGCAACTTTTTTCACGTTAGGCTTTCGATTTTTATCGCTGTCCCGGTGATTTTATCGCGGACATTTGACGCGTTATCGGGACACTATCGCATGTTACCGCCGTGTTGAGAATGTAAGTAAGTAAGTAAGTAAATTTTATTATGCGTGATTAATTAAAACCATTGCATACAGAACATTACAAATAAAATTGAGGAATTTTGCTCTAGTAAAAATGTTACAAAGTTTAAAATGCATTTGTTTTATGGATAAAAAAACGTAAAATAGTCTCGAGGGTAGTAGCACCACTGGCACAGATTTACTAGCCTGTATGAAGTCAATTATATAAAAAACTTTCTATTTTAAGGCTGTAGAGTGGTCCAGTACAGCAATTACAGCACTCTGTGGTGGATCTTGAATTTTGACAGTAGATTTTTTCAGTCTCAATGCTGTTAAGTCAAAAAATCTTGTAAGGCGACAGTTTAGCTGTACAGAAGTTGGGTTAAAGCACAGCATCACCGCCTGCCTACAGGACCTTACTCCGTGCTGATTAAACAATGGTTTTAACAGAGTTTTCCGTATGTCATTTAGCTTCTTGCATATACATATGATATGAATCAGAGTCTAAGAGTCACTAGCGCACAGGCGGCAAAGCTGACCGCCCCCTTTTCTTTCCCATGGTGGTAAAAACGGATTGATTGGGCCGACTCCCAAGCGAAGTCTTAGGAATTTTTCCTTGGTCACAAGCTTAGTGCCGACCTTGAGGTAGGGTTGAGGTTTAAGAACATCATAATTATTGAGCACAGCCCATCCATGAGCTCGTTTGGATACCACTTTCTTGTCCTCTATGGCCGATATGAGTCTTGTTGATTTTGTTACTAGTTTTTTAAAAACTGAGTGGCCCATTGAGGTATTCCAGGCGTCTGTCAGACCTAGAGTCTTCAAGGATTCCTGAAGGTACACATTAGCTGGTAGTTTCCCAGTACGAGACCGCTCAAGCCAGAGCTGATTGTTCAAGGACCCTATGTCAGCAGCTCTGATTTTGTGCCAGCTTTTTACAAAGGCTCCCTTCCTTTCTATTACCTGGTCCTGGAGGCCAAATTCCAGCCTTATTTGGGCAGGTGAAACGTATTTGGGGAGCTGGAATATCGTACGGTAGGAAGTTGCTATTATGCTGTCCAAGAGTTACAGCGTCTCTTCCAGTCAGAGATTCACTCCCGTAGGTGATTGTTGGCTGCAGTTTGGCTCGCAGGACTTTTAGAAAGGGATCAAGCGTTAGGTCCGGCAGCAGTTTCTTCAGGGGTTTTAGTGCCAAGCAGGTCATAACTCCCTTCCTTCGTAAGGATTCCAGCTGCAGCTTAAAAGAGTTGTTTTGATCTAAAAGCACGCCCAGGTATTTATAGTTTGTTACTTGGTCTAGGCGTTTGCCGGCCAAGTACCAGCTAGGATTTACCTTCTTGTGGTGGTTTACACCCATAACTTTTGACTTTTTGAAGTTTATTTTTAAAGCATTCCGGTGTGAGAATTTGTAGGTGGCATCTAGAAGGTGCTGGAGTCCTATTGGAGTTCTGCTGATCAGCACTAGGTCAGCAGCATAAAGTAGATTTGTCAATGTCATGTCACCTAGCTTCGGGGCGTGTGAGGAACAAATGTCCAATTCTGCCGGCAAGTCCGCCAGGAAAAGGCTAAATAACAAAGGGGCCAGAACACAACCTTGCTTTAACCCCTTTGTAGTGGTAATTCTGCTTGAGAGATGCTTCCTAGCGCCTAGTTTAATTCTAATCCATGTGTTGGTGTGCAGTTGTATGAGTTGATCTAGGAGGGGTGGTGGTATCCCCCATTCTTTCAGCTTTTACCAGAGCCTGGCGCGGTCAACATGATCAAAGGCAGCTGAGTAATCTATGAAACAGAGGTATAGGGGATATATACCTTGCTTCGCTGTATCCATGAGCATAGTTAAGGCCATTATGTTAGTTATGGTTCCTTGCCCTTGACGGAAACCTGTTTGAGTTGTAGGTATAATGCAGTTTCTTGAATACCAGCTAACCAAATCTTTTAGTACAATCCCTGCGTAGTATTTAGCCTTGGTATCTATGAGGGCTATCAGGCGATAGTTGTTTGGATCAGATCTCACTCCTTGCTTGTATATAGGGCTGATGATTGAGCCTCTCCATGACTCTGGGATTGCTGTAGTTCTTAGGGCATGTCCTATAACTGGGACTAGTGCGTTACTCCAAAAGTCAGAATCATGTTTGTACAGCAACGGTGGTATGCCGTTTGGGCCCGGTGCTCCTGCCCGTCTGCCTCTGGATATTTGTTTACTTATTGCTTAGACCAGGGATTCTTTTTGCACGTCTTCTACACTAGATGGGCGGTGTGGGCTTGGTGGGAGGTCTACCTCGAGCTAAGTCGGGTTGAATGGTTCACTGCACACATCTCTTAGGTGGTGCTGATTTGTTCCTGCCCTAGTTAGGTTTTTGATGGCAACGTGACTCGAAGCAGCCGAGGAAATTACTGTTTCTGGCTCTTGATTATTGAAATGTTTAGAAAGATAGTCAGCCCAGGTAGATTCAGCAATGTTGGAGTCAATCCCATGATGATTTGGCCGCTGCAGTTTGTTTACTGATTGCCAGAATTTGGCGCTGTTTTTCTGGTTTGCTTCGTACATAAGTTTTACCCAAAGTTCATTTTCCTTTGCTCTTTTGTTCTCCCATCTCCTTCGTTTTAATGAGGTCTTTAGCTCACGAAGAGTGCCTTGCAGACTCAAATTGTTTGGGGATTTATGTTGTTGCTTTAGGGTTCGATTTATAGATTGTTTTAGTTTTTTTGAGACAGGGCTCTTTAGTGCGTCGATTGGAGCAGCTGCCACTTTCCCTTCTTTCCGGCCTTTACTATATGAGTATTTATCTCCTAGGGATGTGACAAATGTTTCCCAGCTTTCCATTGGATGGGCTGAATTGACACTTCGTGTTGAGAATGGGACGTTAACACAGAGTTATTTTCCCGCGATGGACGGCGATATGAGAAATTGCGTTAACCTATTTTGGTGATGATTATCGCACGTTCTTGAGAATATCCCCCAAAATGTTTTCACACATAAAAACGTTTTTGAAATCTGTTTACATTTCGGACTTCCTCTTTCTCCATCCAGGGACACAACCTGGAAGTACAGCCAGACGAGCAGCGTCATCCGTGGTTATACCATAAGCAGTATTTCTTCTTTCTTTGGAAAACCAGTTCCAGCAGAAACTCCCATTTTCACCCAAAATCAAAATTTCAATGTCATTCGAAAAGTGAGGAACCTTCTTCTCGATTTTTTCCAAATTTCTGGAGATGAATTCACAACCCCGTTTTAAGACCCTGAAAGCACAATTCAGAGAAGGGCATAGGACAAGCGAATGGTGTTTCACCCTAACTCCCACAGAGGAATGTGATTGTTCACCCCAGCCAACTTGCAAAGAAAGAACCTTCCAATTAAGAGATTCCTATGAATTTTATTCACACTGCGCATCGTAGTTTTCATCTGAGAGCTTAGTTCAGTTGAGATGAGCCAGCCATGTTCAAGCATTCACATCTTAAATATCATAAATATTAGAATTCACAAAATTGCTTCACTAAGAGCTTAAATTATTTCAATTACTGAACCATGTGCAAAATGCCTTAGCACTGAGGCTACTGTACTGCATATAGCCGAGGGAACACTTACAGCAAATACAAGCTGATAGACTCACATCAGAACCAATTAGCAGAGTCATGCATATTAATAATAAAATACAGGTGAAGTAGTAAAATAAAGAAGAGAGTATAAATACATGGCATTCCAGTAAGGAACCCCGATTTGGTGACCATGGCCCCTGCTTGCAGCATAGTTTTCAATAGAATAACTTTAAGTCCCAGACAATTTATTTCAGTGTATGGTAAGGAACATACCCTTACACGTGCAATCAGCAGTGGATGATTACTCTGGCCCCTTGCCTGAACTTGTTGAATGGCGTTTATTTGTTCCCTAGGCTACTTTTTTGCATCTGAAGATTAAAGACTGCCTTGAGATCCTAACCCTGCAGACATCTCTGATTAATCGTCCATATGATGCAGGAGGCCACAGTGGTTACTTCTCAGAGTTTGTGTCTGAGCCGGCCTTCTCCTCTGCCCAGTCTGTGCTTTGGGGCCCCAACCACTGCTTCACAGACATGGCGTGGGTGTAAACTACCCAGGGGCTCCTTTCTCACATGGTCTAGCACAAGGAGGTCCATCTTTGCTTCTCCCATGGTCTAGCACAAGGAGGTCCATCTTTGCTGTCTCCCATGGTCTAGCACAGGAGGCCCATCCTAGCTTCCCAAAGCAGTAGACTTTTTCAACGTGGCATTTCAAGGACTCCGCTTGAGAAAAGAGCCCTTTGGGTACAACCTCAGTCCTGGGCTGATGATATGGAGAGGCTTTGGCGGAGGTGTTTGATGAAGTCTGCCTGAGTCTGGGACAGCACCTGGTTGATAATGGACTTTGGTAACCACCCCTACAACAG
This sequence comes from Calotriton arnoldi, assembly GCA_963921515.1. Classification (NCBI taxonomy): domain Eukaryota; kingdom Metazoa; phylum Chordata; class Amphibia; order Caudata; family Salamandridae; genus Calotriton; species Calotriton arnoldi. The sequence goes on from CAWUFW010019383.1 coordinate 77,524, forward strand.
AAAAGAAAAAACATGATTTTACAATGGTTGGGGTTAAACAACTCACACAGTATAATGTTAATGTGTTTGATGTACTTTTGGAATTGGCTTTGTAAGGTATTATTACATTATATTAAATAGGCATAACATTGCACATGTCCTCGTGTGACTTTGTCTTGAATAAAGGTGGGCCATCCATCTCCACTGAGGGGATCCAGGAAGGGGCAGAAGGAACACGAGTAAGCGACCTGAGACATATCTGCATCTGGCTTCCATGTCACGGGTCAGGAAGGCCAACCCCACACCCCAGTACGCATATGCCGAGTGAATGTCATTCCCTTATTAATTGAGAAAAAGAAGGTGCCCCTGCAGAGCTCTGTGAAGAACTGTTCAGAAGCAAGGTGTGGTGGGTGCCTGACAGACTGTGGAATACTTGGAGGGCAGTCCTGTGGAAAATCCATCTAAGGTATATGTGATCAGGTTGGCAGCTGCAGGGCTACCCTTAGTAGTAGTAGGTGCACGGGCTGGGGAGGGACGCAGGGCAAAGGAGTGGGGAGCGCATGCATTGACCATGTTGTGCTGTCAAGTGCTGTGCTATCTGGTTCGTCCAGTCTCGCAAATAAGTGGGGTTGAGGATCATTTGGGGTTGAGCTTGGGTGGCACCTGGAAGGAGGTTGACTGGAAATGCTGGTTGAGGTAGGCTTTACCTTGCGGGATGAGCTGTGATGACATTTCTGCCTTGTGGTTTGATATGTTATGTCCTAATGCAGAGGAAAACGTTTTAATTGCGGGCAATATGTGAAACCTAGAAAGGAGATTAGCATCCACATGTTGTTGTATACTTTGTTGTTTGCCAAGAGGGAATCCCTGCAATGCCCCAACAGAAAACGGACCCCGCAGAGCTGTAAGTTGTATAGGGTGTTAAGGGCCTTGCCACCCTGTATGAACCTGCTTGCTACAGCTCACTGAGGATGAACAGAGCTAGGCATGGTGCCTGGTCAGTAACAGGGCTTAGGTGGACCACCTGGGGATAGCAGGCGCTGTGGGACTGTTCTTATAGGTCTATTTCTGATTTATAAGCATGCTATAACCCAGTAGTCTCTTGGTGCTAGACTGAGGTAGATGAACTAGCATGATTAACTAGACAAAGGAGTCAGGAAAAGAAAAGCTAGAGGACAATATACGTTTGTGAGGCATTCTAAATTGTAGAAGATTAGAAATGGTTTTGATTTTACGTGGGATATGGATCCAACGGCGAGGGTCTCGCACAGAGAAGACCTGCCACCCAGGGCACGAGTCGGGGTACATGCAGGTGGACGGCGTCCACCCACTATTTTCACAGGGTGGACGCCGTCCACCCTGCCAAGAAGTTGGGCCCCACTGAAAAATATGCTGAACTTGTCCCGGTGTAATTTGCAAACACCGGGACACATCCAGTAGCGCCTGCACGTTGTTGTCTTCTTTTGATAAGCAACAACGTGCAGGCGGGGACGGGGCTTTCTTCTTTCTGACTCCTGCTGGGCCCATAACAAAGGCCGAATCTGAGGGGTCATCAGGCCCCCTTTTGTTGGAGTCTCCTGGCTGGGAGCAGTCAGGAGCCTCACACCTGATGCAAATGCAGCAGAGGGGAAACAAAGGCTCACACCTTGTTAGCACTTCACACATACTTCAGAGAGGCAGCTTTTCACTTTGTTCAGTCCCTGTTTACAAAATATGCATTTTCTGTAAGAATGCCAGATGTGTTGGTCTTTCCCTGTATTTACACAAAATAAATGTAATTCTTATAGTGTTTACTACCCCTGAGGAGGCGTTGAAATAATTTAAGTACCACTATTTTTTTTTTTAAAGCACTATGGGTAGAGGAAGTTTACGTAGACAAAAGGCAACATTGTTTTATGTGTAGCTTACATAAGTGTGAATCTTCTGCCTAAATCAGGAGGGTTTCCCCATATACTCGAAATATGCTCCAATGTACTCATGATAGACATGTTAAACATATATGTGAGGGCTTAAGATCTGATGTCACTTCTTAAGATGACATGTGCTGTGATGTCACGCGCCGTGATGTCACGCGCCGCGGTGTCACACGCCGTATTGTCACACGTCATGATGCCACTTGCATTCTGATTAACTAGCTTAGTCCCCCCACTTCTTTTTTTAGGACTTGTGCCCTGCTGACACCAGAGCGACGCCGATGAAAGTGGGGAACAGCAAAATAAACAGATGATGCAGAATGGAGATGTCTACATGGGGCTCATCTAGGAAGCCTTTTCGAGACCGTGATCGGGACCTCCCCATAAAGAGATTAGTGAACTATACAAAGAGGCTGAAAGATCACCCGCTGATGGACAGGTAACCAGTGTGGCTCGTGTAACATAGGGGGTAGTATGGCAATGACAAGGAGCAACGTCACCACCCTTGTGCATTATCAGTGGGTGACGTTTATGACTTGTTAATTGACGTTTCCTATCCTTACTATGACATTAGACACGCGGTTTTGTGTTTGGGGAATTGTGACTTTTCTTGGGAACGATTCAAATCTCAAAATGAGAGGGAACTGCCTAGGGCCACACCGCATCCAATCTCGTTTGTTCCCAGAGGTTAAACAGGGTTTGGACTAGACAGTGCCCGGATGGGAGGCAGCATGAACTCCACATTGTTGGCCTTGTATTACTGCTAATTAGTCGCTACTGTGTCAGAACAAGGGCTGCCCAAGTTCAATTAAATCACCTGAAACCGCGACGAATTAATACATATAGAACATAGATTTCATGTGGAAAAACAACCACATTATTATAAAGACTATACATAAAAGTGTCCAATTAATAAAAAAACAACACCAGCATTGCGGATGTTATACATATAGTGCTATAATAAAGTGCTCGGTTCTCGGAGGGTTCACACAGTGATCAATAAAAAGAATACAGTGTTTTAAAACAATGCAGCAACAGAACCAGATAAATAAACAATCAATGAGACTGCTTATATACAACAAGTTATAGGTCAGTGAGTGACGAAATACATTTTTCCAAAAATGTATGTAGTCACTGACTGGCTATAACTTGTATGAATAGTGTCACTGATTGTTAATTTATCTGGTTCTATTGCCGCATTGTTTTAACACACTGGTTTTTTTATTACAGTGTGAACAATACGACCACCGAGCTAATTAGTTGCTGGCATTTCTAACTAACTATGTCATGAATGCGGAATTGGTGCGAAAGTAGGTGTTTTTGGTCACAGTCAGCATGCCTAGCTAATTGAAATGATTAGTTTGGCAGCTTCAGGAAGGGGGTGGGGTTCCTGAGGATGAGGCCAGCGGTCGAAGTGCGTTAAAAAAAAGTATGGGAACTGTGATGCTGCACACAATAGGAGCGGGGTGAGTGAGGGTAGAGGTGAGGGCAGGATCAAAGGTGTGGCTAGAAAAAACAAAGGGCCAAATTTACAAGAAAGAAACTCAGCGCTGCACTGCAAGCCATTTGGCTGCGCCGCACCATGGTGCAAGGGTTACGGTAGATTGTTTGTGTGCAGGATGAGGGTGAAGTTCAGAAACAAGCACCAGCCACTTACAACTCTGTGGTTGGATCTTAGGACACAGAATGCCCGACATCAAAAGGTACAACTGAGTGTTGGCAGATATGCAACCCCACACAGATTGGAAGAATACAGCTGGCATGGGCAGCAAGCTGGAAGAGTGAAAAGAAGGATTTGAGAGCGAACGTGTGCTATTTCGCCAAGGAGTTTGCATGATCCGAAGTTATATAGTGGTTTGCCAATTCGATTAAGAGAAAAAGAGGGCATTCTTCTCCACAGTGCATTGTTTGGGAAAGGGAGCAAATGCCATGCTGGTGGCTGATTTACTGGATAAGCGGCATGGATTGTCAGGGATACTTGAAGGTAGTCAATGGGCAATGGAGGATCTATATTACTAAGGGTTCAGTGAGGCCCACGTGAGAAGGTATGTTTTGGTGAAGCGTTTGTCTGGAAAATGTGTTGCCAGGTTGGGGGCAGAGCTCATTAGATTAGATGGCTGGCCTGTGAATGGGGAGCTGAGCATTAGCATGGATGTCATGTAGTGTAGGGCTTTGAGAAATGGTGGGCTTGCTGGCCTGGTGGAGTTGGAAAGTGAATGGAACAGGTGGAAGAGGCCAGGTTCACAGAGGGAGGGTGTAAGTGTGACAGGGGTGGGGATTAGATGACAGTGGCACATCACGATGGCCTACAGGGCCAGAAAAGTGTGGGACATGACAATGGGGGAAGTGGAGAAGTGTGGCTCAATGGTTAGAGCGGCAGACCCTGATGCAGAGATCTGGCCCGGGACCAGGGTTCAATTCCCGCCTCGGCGGGTCTTGGGCTCAATTTCCTCGGCCCTGATAATTCTCGCCTCGGTGCCTATTCTAATCATGGGTCCCACTCTGCAACTCTGGGCAATAGCTTGCTTAATCTCCACAACGGCCCCAACAGCGCTGGGATGCCTGGCTTCACCCTGGGAGGCCCAGGAGTGGACATTTCACAGGGAAAAGCCAGGAAGGGTTCCACAGCGGTATGCGTACAGCACCAGGACACCCCTTTGGGGGTATAAGTGCGCTTTACAAGTACAAATTTCATTTCATTTCATATGTGTTAGTGTATGGTGAGGAGTATGTGTCATGTATTGGTGGGCAGAGTCTGGAATGGGTGTGGCAGTGCATGAGCTGGTGAGTGAGAGGTCGAGACATGGTGAGTGACAGATGGAAATGATTAGGTGAGCAGAAATGGGGTAAGTAGATTAGTACATTGCTTTCTGCTGTCCCCTGGGGTTTCTGATTTCTGATACAGCCTACCAGGTGGTGTTTTATTTGGGGGGGGGGCGGGGGTTACATGCTGGCTTTAGGCAAGTCGTGGTGGGTGCAGGTAGATTGGCAAGCACTATTCTCATGGGGATGGACAGGGACAGAAGTGTCTGCTTAGATGCTTGCTTGGATAGCCATGGGTTAGGTGAACTGCTGCTCAGGAAACAGGTGGGGTTGTGGATGGGGTAGGGAATGCTTGCTGGTATGGTTGGCCCTTGTGTTTTGTTTGCCAGATTGATTTTCCATGTGTGTGGTAAGTGGCAGGGAAGAAGGACAGGGCCTGTTGGAATGGCGTGTCTCTTCATAAAGTTAAGGGCGATTGACTGAATGAAGGACGATCGTAAGTTGGGGGACAGAAAGTACACCTCCAGCAAAGGTTTTTTCTGATGGTGTAAAGTAGCCCAGGGAAAAAAAGAGGGTGTGCTATAGGTTTGGTAGGTCGTCAAAAGGGGGTAATGAAAGAGGAAATGGGGGAGACTTGCATACCTGGTCCATGAGGGCGCCGGTTGGCCGACAGTATAGTAGGTCACAATTTAGTTTTGAATGATGGAGCTGAAGGATAATGGTGGCCAATAGGCCCTGAGACTAGTAGGTATCATTTCATGAAGGACTGGCAAAGCTTCATGCAATTGGGTGCCAGTAATTCCAGTGCAGGATAGGTATGTCTCAATTCATGAAGGAATGGTGGAGATTAGGGCAATCTGGTGCCAGCAGTTTCACTGCAGGACCGGTAGGTTTCAGTTCATAAAGGATTGGTGGAGCAGAGGCACAAATGAAGACTGGCATTAATCGATAGGCCCCAATGAGGTTAAGGTAGTTAACAAGAAATGTTTGAGAGGGAGAGGGCGTATTGGAGCCAAATGGGGTAAATTTATTTATTTAGAGGGTAGGAGGATTTTGAGTTAAGTCAATATATTAGTTCAATACGAGGGTCATTATTACAGTGTACAACATAAGGGCTGAGTATGCAAAATGTGAGCTTTATCCTGCCTCTATAATAAAGTGAACTTTTTCACACAAGTGAGGCCCTTCCTCTTCCCAAATCCTCTTTGTTATCCTCTTTTTTAAAAGCAGAGCATGTTCTGTGCTGGCAGGCAACTGAGTTGATTTTGTGTCTGCTCAGGGTGTACATATAAGTGGTGCAGCTGGTGCAGAAGGGTGCGAGGGACACACTGGAAGTCTATTATTTCAGTCTTGTCACTCCCAATGAGGCACAGCAGGAGTATTGTCCTGGCTTACATTACGCACCATTGCTACGCCACTGTGCCCATTACTGGATCCATCACACACCACAACACAAAATTATGTGCTATGCAAGTACCTTCAGATCCATGTTCAGAATCCAGGTGAGGCGAGTCTTTTTACTGTCACTTTCATGCGGCCTCAGGACAATGCATGTCAGATCTGCTTCAGCCCTGTTAACAAAATAAGAAATCATGACTTAAAAAAAACGATGACTAAGCATAGAGTAATCTGAATGTTCTTGTGTGTTGTGTTCCTACTAAGGCTCTCATTACAAGCCAGAAGGTACTTCCAACTCGGTTTGTAAGAGGAGTAACATAAGTAGGTAGGAATGCTGCGCTCTTGATCCCCTCCCCACACACACACACATTTCACTAGAATAACTAAGCTAAATGTGGATGGGGAAAGGTGTCAGGATTGAGGGGACAGTAGGTGGGAATGTGTGTGCCACCACTGACTTCTGGAATTACTGCAGTTCTCGTTGGTCCAACTCATAGTGGGGCGGTATTGCTGTCCCCTCAAATTACCACAACCTGCGGTATTAGGAGTCCCATATGTATTATTACTAGAAGCATGAGACTTCCAACACTGCTTGTTATACTGGGTTACACCCTATCTTCATAGGCAGGATGTAACACAGGCCCCTGTGGGACGGAGGGCACCTTAACTCTTCAGAGGGGCCCCATTGAGCGCAAGACCAATGAATACCTGTGAGATATGGAGCACTCAAGGGCAGAGGAGGCCCCATCATTTAGTGTTACGCTGTGAAGCTGATGGAAGGCCACTGGATGTAAAGAATCAAAACCTCTGGTCCACACTCACCTGACCAGTCCGCTTCTCGGAGGCATTAGATCGGAGTGGGTGGCGGTGCCGACCATGTAAATAGCCGAGCCCTGTCGCCAGCAGTGCCGAACGCTGACAAAGTCCCTCTGGCCGATCAGTTTCCCAGGGGTCTCTGCTGTCACTTCACAGGTCACGAGGGTATGTTTCCCGATTCTCTGCAGGATCTAATGAAAATGGGATTAACAGACGCCATAAATAAAACACATGCATATAGGTAGCAAAACAGTTCTCTAAGGTAAGATTTGCTTTCTGGTGTGCTCTGTGTATTGACAGTTCAACGTTAGTAAGCACAGATTGTGCGTAAAGGGCACAGATTGTGCGGAAAGGGCATATTTTGATTTGATTTTCCTTGATGGTGGGTTTTTCAGTTTTATTACGCACCCGTTGCCTTTTCAGCACTTGCCCTGAGCTAAACATATGCTTTGAATTGATGTAAGATGCGGGATGTTGTCTTCTCAAGACTAGCTACACTGTTTTAAGGAGCTTCAAAGAAACTGAAGATTCGGAGGGAGAGACAAACACGAACTCAAAGGGAAAGCCAGAAAAATAGAGTGAAACAGAGAAAGAGAGTCCGAGACAAAAAGAGAACGTGTTATTCTAATATACTGACCAAAGCAATGTGTCAATAAAAAGCAGTTAAGAACAACCAGTGCAAACACAGTTTCCAATAATACTGGTACAAGAGGTATTTGACAGAGTGCATTCGCCAACTGAATCATAAGAGGATGGAATCTGGGAAACAGAATTGCCACAAACTTCACAGATTGACAAAAAAACAAGTACAAATCTTTAAGGCAAAGTTCTGTGAAAGCATACTTTGGGTACACAAAATTTTGTGAACATGGCTTAGGAGCAGAACTGGGTAGTATTTTCTTTGTTGACGATCATCCAGAGAGTGTTGCACCAATATTTTGTGACTAAAGACACACAAACTCACTGCACCGCCCAGGCACTCAATAACCAAGAACTGAAACAACACAAAACTTGTTTTATTTCTACAGCAAAGTGTGGATTGAGCCTGTCTATATACAAGGAGATTCTGTTCTTCCGGAGCAGCTCACTGCCCACATGCCATCAACCTGTGCTTGAGGTCACAAGCTCCTTATATAAGTTTGCCATTGGACGTTACATCTGTGCTCTGATTGGTTCCTGTATCTGGTGTTTCTACTGGGCTTAGGGTTAGGTCTATGATTGGCTGATAGGTCTGGTGCTGTGATTGGTCCCTGGGGATAGGGCTTCTATATGACTCAGGGCTTAAGGTTTGGTTTATGATTGGCTGCTGGGACTACGGCTGTGATTGGTTGCAAGCAATTGGTTTACTATTGGCCCTAGGGCTTAGGGCTAGTGTTGGGATTGGTTAGGGTTAGGGCTAATGTTCCCATTGGCCAAAGCTGTCACATGGTCACTAGGGCTACTAAAGCTCAGGGTTCAGGGCGTCTCAGCCAAGGCGTCGAGGCTAAGGGCGGGGAGGACAAGGGCACCAAGAAAACACAACCACACAACCCTTACATTCCACTCTACTACACATATTACCTCTTCCAACTATCAAATCTAACACAGACACTCTTAACTCTTGTCCATCCACTCTCACATACCACACACACTCTTTCCCAAAACACATTACCACCCCCTTTACCTTTCAGCTTCCACTCACCAGCAATACTTTACATAAAAATACTTCTCAGAAGACAACTACATCATCATCTCCTCTCACTACTCCTGAAAATCAAAAGACAACACACACACCAGCACAATAAAATCTCTCGCACACACTACCTTATAATATTTTCTGTCACAAACCAGAAACGTAAACCCACTCCCACCCTCCTAACTAGACAAATAATAAGCACCCTAACCCAACTCTACTGCCAAGCTTTCTCTCTTTCCCCACACATAACACATATACAGCAACACAGCAACTCTCTTTTAACTGCCTCTCATCCTTACAACATGACCCATATGCTGCACTACCACCCTAGCTCACACACCTGCTACCCTAAACAGACACAAACAAAATAAACAACAGGCCACTCTTCACAACTTTGCATCTCTATGTCTACTGCACAACAAGGCTACTCAACAAAAACAACACAGCTTACCAGCTCACTCTCAACCACCATCTCCACAACCTACACACACAGATCCATCAAAATGCCTTCTTAGCCTGAGGATTACAATACAGAAGAGCTACACCTTTACTATCCTCATACAGCTAATACCAGCACCAAGGACAACCCTGTCCAGGTCCACAAAATGCTGTTCACTTTTCTACAAAACAAAGACACACCATCACCAAAACACATTCTAAAAACTGCGAACTAATAAATGCTCGATCAGTCTCGAAAAACAAGCATCACATCTACGACCTTCTCACTGACACACAACCTGACGTACTCTTCATAACTGAATCATGGTTGAGAGATGACATGGCTCCAGTGTTGCATGAAGTAGCTCATCTAGTCTATCAAACTATCACACAAAATAGTATAGGGAAAAGAGGAGGTGGCCTAGCTGTTGTATTCAAGCATACATTAAATATCACTAAAGCTGACAAAGTTTCCATATAAAGTTGTGAGGCCCTCTTCACCAGATGCAACCCTAGACCATCCTCCTCCTGTAAGTTCCTACTCCTTCACAGACCTCCACCTAGCAATGCAACATTCTCAGGCACACTTCTAGACACAGTTTCGAACCTGATAACACTACACTCCAACCTATACATTCTTGGCGGCCTAAACATTTGGTTTGACAAACCCAATAATCCCCGTCCGAAAACTATCATTACTGGCCTAGACGCACTGTGAACCTACATTAGATTATCCACAAACCCACACACATTGTTGGACACATCCTAGATGTAATTTTTGATAATACAGAACTAGTTACCTTTCAAACGATTGTTCCAGTCACATGGCCAGACCACCATTTGCTTGCTTTTCAACACAAAAAACACAAAGCAACACAACTAAAACCACCTTACATGCATCCACCTATCAAGCAACCTTCATTTTGAACACTTAGAAACACAACTAACATCCAATAAAGATCTAAGTACAATACATTCCGTTCAAAAACAATATGAGCGGCTACAGGAAGCTTTTGATATCCTACTACCACTAAGAACAACAAAACTGAACAAAAGAAAACAAGTACCTTGAAGAAATACAGATCTAAAAGAGATAAAACAGCAAATTAGAAAGCTACAACGCACCTGGCTCATAACAAAAACAAATCAAGACAAACTTCACCTACAGAAACTTAACAGATTATACGTCAGCAATCAAAAAAGTTAAAAAAATATACTATTCAAACAGAATTCAAAATGCTAAATGTGCAAATAAAGAATTCTATACAAATCTCACCGAATTTCGTAAACCAAATTGCCTAGGAGGAACTCATCCCATTACTCAAATATTCACAGACAAACTGGTAAATCATTACACAACCACAGCAGTCACATTGGACACCAATTTAAAACAAAGGAAAAGCACCAGCACCAACCCTTTTCCAAAAAAAACCTCCAAGAGTAGACTAACCCAGCTTCTGCATTCCTTCCAACAAATATCACACAGTGAATTTATGGATCTGGTCAAAGCAAGCATGCCTGCCTGCAGCCCTTCTGACCAATTTCCACCACAAACCTTCAAGAATATTCTTCTTACTACCTCTGCTGCCACACCAGTAAGAAAAATCATCAACAATTCCTTAACTATGGGAATATTTACAAAAGACCTAAAAAAGTCACACATACGCCCATTACTAAAGAAAACCAACCTGGACCTGCTTAACCCCAACAACTACAGATCAAACAAATTGACCTTTCCTGGGCAAACTGAAAGAAATAGCAGCATTTGCCCAGATGCGACAATTCATTGAAGAAAATTCCATACTTTCAGACTTACAAACAGGATTCCGTCCAGGTAGAGGCACAGAATCTCCCATCATTGCCATCTGGGATGACCTTAAGAACACAGTTGACTGGGACGGGGTTGCTGCACTACCTCTCTTGGACCTCTCAGCTGCCTTTGACACAGTTGACCATGAGACTCTAATACAAAGACTCTACGAAGCCAGCATAGAGGGGACTGCGCTTCACTGGATCACATCCTACCTTCATAACAGAACAAATGTCATCCATACCTCCCCTTTCTCATCCAAACCGTACTTCACAAAAGCAGGGGTCCCTCAAGGACCTATCATATCACCCATGCTTTTCAACATCTACATGAAGTAATTACCGGCACTGATCAAGCAATTTCACCTCACATGCTATAACTATGCAGATGACACACAAATATTCCTTAAACTGGAAAGCCCCACAGACATTGGAAACTCACAAATTTTCAGTTGCCTCAGAGCGGTTGATCAGTGGATTACATGGAGCAAGCTCAGATTGAATCCTTCCAAAGGGGAAATACTCACATGTGGCGATTGAAAATATTATGGCCCATTCCCCACCTGGCCTGATGATCTGGGAGCACCGCCTAAGGTATCTAATGAAGTAAGAAACCTCATAATTACCATGGACTCCAAGCTATCAATGAATGCCCAAGTGGACAAACTAGCAAGATGAAGCTTCATTACTATAAAAACTCTTCCCCCACCTGGGAATTCCACACAAGGTTCAGGCTACTATCTCTACTTGTACTGTCTAAACTCGATTACACTACTAGCGTCTACCACAGATTATATTTAACAACTATGAAAAGACTTCAATGGATTCAGAACTCTGCTGCCAGACTACTCCTACATGTAAAGCCAAAAGACCACATCTCCCCTGCCTTGAAGGCCCTACATTGTTTACCGGTTGCCAGAGGATCCACTTTCAAGCGGCTTTGTGTCACCCACAAAGAGATACATGGAACAGGGCCACTCTTCATCAGGAATAAAATCACCAAATACATTCAACAAAGGAACCTCCCCTCTAGATTGGCACCTTGCCTCAAAATCCATCCATACGAGAAAAAAACCATAGGTGGCACATCCTTCTCTGTTCAAGCAGCCAAATTATGGAACTCTTTACCCCCAAACATAAGATCTACAGATAACTATCTTATCTTCAGAAGACTACTCAAGAGTTAGCTCTTCCCCACATACCCACCATACTCAAACATAAATGTTATTTATATCCCTGTGTATATAGCATTTATTTGGATTATATGTCTGTATCTAGATAATTGTATTCCTTTGTATATATGTGTATAATAATTATGTGTATAAATATATAGATATTCATTAGGTCTGCTTAACAAATGTACATAATACATTTGGTTATATTATTCTATGTTTAACTTGTATATAAGTCACTGCTTAAATAAGTAAATTTTTATCGTAACAATTTATCTACAATCGCTTCACTATTGAATTATTAAAAGTAAAAAGTTATAAAAACAAATAAATTAGCTTAAAGTACAGCAACACTTAAAAGTCTGAGTTTATTAAATACAATTTAAATCTAGATACATTACCTTCCTTATAAATATATACCTTCCATGTACTTATGTATCTTTATATTTATTACTTTACTCCTAATTCAGCATCTCCAATGCACTACCCTATATCTCACCCTATACCTCTCGCAATATATCCTCTACCTCCACTCTCTGACTCATCCCAAACCTCATTCTACTACTCTCTCCAATGCACTACCCTATTTCCCACCCTATACCTCTCTCAATATATCCTCTACCTACACTCTCTGATTTATCCCAAACCCCATTCTACATTCATGATTCCCAAAAAAACCCTTTCTAGAATCTTTCCTCCTCTACTGCTCCTTGCATCATCTCAAACCTTTTTTTACTATTCAGATCTCCCAAACAAACCTTTCTAAACCCTTCCCTCATGTATCCCTCCTAGACTCATCCGATACCTCCTTTTTTTACCTAATCCACTTCTAGAGACTCTTCCCCCCTTCAGCTCGCCTTAACTCATCCCAAACCTCCTCCTACTGCTATGATCTCTAAATAAACACTTTCTAGACCCTTCCCTCTTCTATTCCTCCACTATCCTTTTCAATCCAACTAGCAGACTCACACGTCCACCGCTCAAATTAATTTCATATTTTTCCATACGAATTCACCACTAATCCTTTTTGGGTTTCGGAATAGCGTGCTACTCGCCGAAAAGCACTTCAACGCCTCGTCAGGGATAGTAAGCGCTATATATATCCAATTACAATTACAATACCAGTGCAAATAACATCCCCATGTAGAACTGTGATATCAGGACCAGACCTCCTAGGAAGGTCAGACTCAATCATTTCCAATAAACCAGTACAGCATAAGCTTAGAAAGGCAGTTTGAGAAGAACACAATCCTATACTGTTACAAATCCCTCACATAGGCACTACTGCCCAGCGAACACAAACTCGGAGCAGGAGGACCAAAACAGAAGTGAAAAGTGGAAACCAACCCTGAAGCCAGTGTGGCAGGGGAGCAAAAGAACTCAGAAGCACTTCTTCCTACATTGTCCAAACACAGAGATATTGAGCTAATGTGATTTCAGAAGCTCACTGAGAAGGACAAAGAGATAGAAGAAGAGAGATGGGGAAAGACAGTGAGGCAGAGAGAAGGGGAGATTAAGACAAAGACAAACCCAGCTTGATCTCCTCTTACTACTTGACTCTATGCTTGTCGTTGACCATGTACAGCACTCCACTGCCTATTGGCTAGGTTGGCACTATAGAAATACCATATACATTCAGAGAGAGGAAAGAGAGAGATCCAGAGAGTGAGAGAGATGAAAATATATTGAAAATGAGACAGAGGGAGAAAGAAAGAAGGAAAGTGATAGAGAAAAGGGAATGAAGGCAAAAAAGAGAGGAAGACAGACTAAGAATTACAGGGTTACAAAGACAGCTTGAAACAGAGATCAAAATAGAAAAAAAGGAGAAAGAAAAAAGAGAAAGAAAGAGGAAGAGAGAGAGAGAGAAAGAGAAAGCACAATGGATAGTGATAAAAGGGTAGAAGAGAGAAAGCAAGAGAGAGGAAGAAATACTGACAGAGTAGGCAGAGAGAGAGGCTGGGAAGCTGATAGAGATCTTTGGATTCAGAAGCATAAATTAGTAACATTGCCTTTCTACGATGACATCAAGGTGTCTTGAAGAATCTAAGGATACCATTTGGTGAAATTTTGAACTGCTCTTTACTGGCTCAGAACATCAATCCTACTTCAATGGTGTCTTCACTGCATATATAGTATAAGGTGCCGCAATAACAATTTTGAGCCAGTATAGCCATATTCGTCATTGATGAGATAGACTTCATGCCACCTAGTAGCTATGTTTCCTTCTTGAATTCAAAGACCTCTGACATAGTTGTACAGGGGCTCCACTCACCTCTACTTTACTGATTGTAGGGTTCCAGTCACCCATTTGCTCCAGTTTCTCAAACAGCTGGTGATACAGGGCCTCAGCCGGGTAATCCAGAATGGCTTCAGCTCGAAAGACTTTCCCAATTGTAGGAAAACCTTTACTGAGCACCCAGTCTCCATTTTCCTAAATAGGGACAAAAGACTGATGAAGATATGTAGGCCTGAGCATGCAGAGTGGTTAATTTCATCTTTAGGAAAATTTAGCATTTACTAAACATAGTAATTATCCCTAAATTCATTTTTAATGATTAAACTATTGTGATTCTGAAAATGAGGTTAGCCTTAGAAATAAACTGCATTGTTTTAACGATTAGAATAAAGCTTTATGTGAACACTGTCAGAAAAATAACTGCCTTGGAAGAACAGTGGGTATGAAAGCATAATATTGTAATAGGATACCATCATAAGATCTTCAATATAGTTATGTAGTAAGCTCTTGTTCTGGTGTTGGGTACCTTTAAAATCACCTAAATATCTAGGGTAGTATACACATATAATCATGTCCATTATTATGCCAATACCCCAGAAATGGGTATGAGCAGACCGTGCAAATGTGTGGTTAACTGCTTCCTCACTGGACATCAACCTTCCAGTTTACCCCTCCTTGATTCAGTTCTCTGTCACAATATAGAGATCAGAAATATCACGTTGCAAGAATATTGGCTGCAGGATATTGACTAATACCATATCGTGAAGTTAAGTATATATAGGTAAGTATAGATTTACTATTCTTAATTCCATATCTACTTCCCTTGAAGATATGTATCATCAAGTAACATAGACATGGAGTTAAGTGTAGTAAATCTATACTTAACTATATACATACCTCGATGAAATTCGCAGTCAATATTCTTGGTGGTCTATACTATAGAGGCACACCCTTGATTCATGCTACTACACTTGTAAAAAGGATGAGATATTTATATGTGCATGCCATCTTCTCGAGTGACCCCTGACACTCCATCTGCCATGGAGTTCAGCACCAGCCTGTCTGTTGAAAGATGTGGGAGCTTGAGGTAAAGTCCTCGACCAAGGCCACAACATCATCTGACACTTCACGACACAGTGCATTTTCTCCATGGACCTTCTGTATTTTCTGGTGTTGAATTGGCAGCGTAAGCCTGTTCTTCTTCCTACCAGCCCTAGAACACAGGCCACATACACTGGGTGAATGCATGTACAGGGATCCTCTATAGCAGTCTACATGTGAATGTGGGCCCAGTATTTGACTAATATCATGCTGCTCGTATTTCTTGGTTTTTGGATCAGATTTAAGAATATGTATTTCTGTAAAGGCGCTGTGTTTCCGTATCAGTTCTTCTTCAGTCTTTCTCATTCCTGAACTGTCATTATCACAGCACCACCAATGTATTTACCTGGCACCCTCACATGCTGTTGCATGTGTGTTTGTGGGCAAGTCTGCATAGCTGGGTGTGTGTGTGTGTTTCTGAATGTGTGTGTGGATATGTCTATGCATGCGTGTCTGTGTGTGTTTCTGTGTGTGCGTTTGTATGTGTATTTGTGTGTGGGTGTGCTTCTGTGTGTTTCTGTGTGGGTAAGTGAATCTGTGTGTGTCTATGTATGTGTGTGTCTCAGTGTGTCAATGTTTTAATGAACAGTCACATTTGAAGCAATAATGGTCGCCAAGAGATGCAACATTTGCTTTTATTTAGTTCTGAGACTCTTCAAAGAGAAGTGTTGTTCGCAGTCACTGAGATGTATAAAATGATAAATAAATAGTTTGGTGGCTACTCATAGAACAGTCAATGAATTACTGTCTGGAGAATGGGAAGGCAGACTTTGAATCAAAGAGATTGCTTTGAGAAGTAACTCTTGGTAGAAGCAAGACAAAATTATTACTGCTGCATGTGTTTACATGCCTCCACTAAATGATTTTGCATGTTTATTTAGCCAGCTGAGTTCCCCTGTAGTTCCTCGTTCACAATGGTTTTACCTTTGCCACTTTCCGCCCTTCCCTGCAGGGCGTGTTGCCCCTCATGTTGCTGCCTGCCTGCCTACAATGCTAGAGAGTGCCTCAGATCCCCTTCCACCACTGGACTACTCCGGCCGGATCAGATTTAATTTCCCAACAGCCCTGGAGGTGGGGCCAGCTGGTATCCACATTTTCGCACCTCTCAGCACCGAATAAAGGTAGTGGGATGGTACCACTGCGGCTCCCGCATTGCGGGACATGCGTGGGCAGAGCCCGGGCCAAGGGTGGGCCCATCAGAGCCCGGACGAGGCTGGGTTGGGCCAACCCCTCTGTCGCCTGACCCCCAGCTTAAGATACTGTCCCCAGCCTCTGCGCTGCCTGATGCCCCTGCACTGCCTGCTGTCCCTGCCTCTGCACTGCCTGCTGCCCCTGCTCTGTCTGCGGTCCCTGCCCCTGCACTGCCTGTGTTCCCTGCCCCTGCGCTGAATGTGGCCCCTCAGCGGCCTGCGGTCCCTACACCTGCGCTGCCTGAAGTCACTGCTTCTGTGCTGCCTGCAGTCCCTGCCCCTGCACTGCCTGCTGCCCCCGTACTGCCTGTGGTCCCTGCCCCTGCGCTGCCTGTGGTCGCTACCCCTGCACTGCCTGCTGCCCCTGTGCTGGTTGCGGTCCTTACCCTTGCACTGCCTGCGGGCCCTGCCCCTGCACTGCCCGTTCCACGTCCTTGCCCGGCACCCAGGTCCACTACGACCACCTACCAGGACCTCTATTGAAGGCCACTGCATGGCCAAGCAGCGGACACACACAGCGGGTGCTCTGCTAAAGCACCGCCAGTTGGACAATGCCCAGCGCCAGGACTCCTGGCCCTCCCACCACCCTACAGTACACCGGCAAGGAACTACTGGACCTGGACCCCAGACGCGAAACTACAGATGCATCTCCTCCTCCCCGCGACCCACCATATGACCCTTCACCTGCCAACACTGTCACTTCTCCTGCAACACATCTACGAAAGTTCCAGCACCACTCCTGCCCACAACACCAAGATCACCTTGCAATCCTGCTCAATGCCCGCTCACTCGTCAAACACGCCACTGAAACCTAAGACACCGTCACACCATCTCCTCCCACCGCAGCTGGAGCAAGGTCACCAAAACTCAGTGGTCATGGACCCTCACCACCTCCCAACCCGAGGCCTCAAAAGACCTCGATCAAGCTGTCCAGAACGTCACTGCTTGGATTGCCGACAGAGTCGCCCCACTGAAACCTACAAACTCCAACAAGACCCCCAAACATGCCAGCTGGTACACCCCAGAACTCAGGATCACCAAGCGCAACTGCCACAAACTGGAGAAACGACGGCGGGCCACTAAGAACCCTGTCAGCAGAGCAGCTCACAAAACAGCCCTCAGCAACTATCACCGGCACATCAAAGAAGCCAAGAAAGCAGCCATCACCACCCGCACCGACTCCGTGGCCAACCACATAAAGGAACTCTTCAAAATAGTGAAAGTATTCTCCCACCCGACAGCCATGAAGAACACCATCCACCCCTCCCAAGAACTCTGCAACACCCTTTCAGACAACTTTCACAGAAAGAGCACCAACATCTACAACAATTTCAACCTCCAATCCACCACCCTCATATCCAACAACCTCATTCAATCAGTGAACAGCAGCCAAACCATTACCACCTGGTCACCGCTCACCACCCTGACCACCTCAGTCATCATGTCTTCCATCCACTCCGGCGCCCACCGACCCCTGCCCACACCACCTCTACAACCTTGCAACTAACCCAATCAGCACGCAACTCACCAGCATCCTCAACAACTCCATCTCCACAGCAACCTTCCCAGACCGATGGAAACACACAGACTTCAGACCCCTCCAAAAGAAAACCTCCGCCAACCCCAACGATCTAAAAAATTATTGTCCGATCTCCCTGATCCCCTACCCAGCAAAGTACTCTAAAAAGCCATCAACCAGCAGCTCACCAAATTCCTGGAACAGAACCACCTACTGGATGCATCAAAATCAGGATTTCATGCCAACCACAGCACTGAGACCATGCTGATTGCCGCCACAAACAACATCAGAACACTCCTCAACCATGGAGAAACTGTGGCCCTGATCCTCCTCGACCTTTCTGCATCGTTAGACACAGTCTCCCACAACACAGTCATCAACAGACTCTACAACATAGGCATACAGCAAGATGCCCTCAAGTGGATTGCCTCCTTTCTTGCAGGATGCACACAGAGCATCCAACTGCCTCCCTTCACCTCCGCGCCCAAAGACATCATATGTGGTGCACCACAAGGATTATCCCTCAACCTCACCCTGTTCAACATCTACATGACCCCCCTCACAAACGTCATCAGATCCCAAGGACTCAACATAATCTCCTAAGCAGACAACACTCAACTGATCCTCTCGCTCACCAAAGTCTCCTCCAACGCCAAAACCAACTTCTGCAACATAGCCAAATGGATGAGAGACAACTGCCTCCAACTCAACTTTGACAAAACTGAAGTATTGATCTTCGGGAAGAACACATCCACGTGGGACCACAACTGGTGGCCTGTAGAACTAGGAACCACACTAACCGACCATGCACGCAACCTCAGCATCATCCTTGACATACAACTGACCATGAAACGACAAGTCAATGCAGCGGCCTCCTCCTCCTTCCACACACTTCGCATGCTCCACAGAATCTCCAGATGGATCCCAACCATCACCAGAAAGACCGTCACTCAGGTCTTCGTGACCAGCTGCCTTGGCTACGGCAATGCCCTCTACGCCGGCATCTCCACCCAGCTCATCAGAAGACTCCAGATCATACAGAACACAACAGACAAACTCGTCCTGGACCTCCCCAAACTAACCCACATCGCCCCCCACCTAAGAAACCACCACTGGCTCCCCAGACAGTTCAAGATCCTCACACACGCCTACAAAGCCCTCCACGACCTAGGACCGGCCTACCTCAACCATCGACTGAACTTCCACCAACCCTCTAGACACCTGCGCTCCTCTTGACTTGCCCTCGCACACACACCCTGCATCTGTCTTAGCTGCAGCGGTGGCTGCTTCTTCTCCTACATCGCTGCCAAAATCTGGAAGGACCTTACCTTTCAGCTCCATAAAGCCTCATTGCTGGCAGATTTCAGAAAGAGACCCAAGACCTGGTTCTTCGACAGAGACACAGGGCCCAGATACCCCAGGGGTGACAGTGTTGCGCTTTACAAATGCGGTTTGATTTCATTCTGCCTTTTCAAGCTTAAATTTTTATTCCCTCGACCCTCCCACTAATGGTTGAAGTCTTGTTTTGTATTACTTTTACACGTCGTTATTATAGTTTGGTTTTATGACTTCATGATTTTTTACTTTGGTTATTTATAATAGGATTTGTATCCAGCTCCTAATTAAAGCACATCAAGTTCTGTTTATATTTGCTGTACTTTTCAAATAAGTCTACACATGAGAAATCACAATGTTCCCCTTTCCAACTTGAATGTCTTCAGGGTTTTATCTCATTGCACAGTTTTGTTTTGCGCTAATTTAATAGGCTTATATTTTAAGATGGGTGCAGTGCTACAGTGGACGGTTCAAACACTAAAGGGGCTGTATAACAGACTGCCCTGGTGGACGGATCAGGCGTTTGCGCCTATTTTTTTAACCTGTGAAACACTTTTGTATTACAGAAGGGAATCACAGGAGGCATACTAACTGTGCACCACCTAGGTAGTGGCATACATTTAGTTCGCCCTCCAAGTGTGTCTCTTTGGTGGGGCGCTAGTGTCATTATGGCCACCCAGGCCTCCCACAGCAAGCACGAGCAGTCACACACTGCACATGCCTGTAAAGGAATCCCTGCACCTCTTTACAATGGGGCACACTGACACTAGGGAGGGCGTTTTTGGTAATATGGAGCACATTCCCAGCCATTTGTCAAGCACAGCCAATGAGGATGTGCCTGGCAAATACAGGGACCTTGTTCCATTTTACATAATACAACCCACAAGTGTGGTGTGGGTGGTCAGTTTCCTACCTTAGGACTCATTTTAGTTGAGGTGAGCATAACGATTGTCCTGCAGAAAGGGGTATTAATGATGTGCTGTGGCTCTTTAAGGCCATTGCTCCCTTTAGGGTGGGCAAACGTTCCATTATCACTTGGCTGAACATTGCACATTCAGAGACATTAGAACAAATGTATTGGGGAATTGGGGGACTGAGAGTGACGAAGCACATTTCTGGGGCTGCATTCCATAATTCAAGCCTCAAAATCAGGCCATCTCTAACTGGGTTGCATATTGAGAATATCGAGTGTGATTACTATGTTACCCTGCATTTGAGTTCCAATACCTTTACCACTTCCTGGCGTAAGCCTTTACTGCCACTTTTAAAATACAAGTTTGAAAAATGAATACCTTTGTTATACAGATACAATGATATAATTTTAAACCTGAAAAACAAAAGGAAAATATTACCATTAACTACAGATACTGACCAGTGTCCACAAACTGCCACAGAACCCCAAGTAAGGCCTGCCAATCTAATATTGTCTTTTCCTCTCATATGACACTAATGGGGCTTAGAACCTGACCCAATTTCGGTGTAGCGTGCTATAAAATAACCTTCACTGGATAACTAACAAGTTGGCCGAGTCACAGGTGTGGGCAGACAATGGAACTAGATGTCGTCCAGTGGTTACTTATAATTATGGAACTAGGGCACTTGACCATTACATCTTGGATCTATCACTTCACGTTAATATGCTGGAAATAAACAATGTATTCTTAATCCAGGCAGGGCCCACAACAGCGTGACATTTTCCTTGGAAGGGTACTGCTTTGGCCTGTCCATCAAATCGTTACCACCCCAGTTGTAATCTAATGTACTATTAGGAAACTGTGGAACAGTAGACATGGTTTTTATTCCAGCATCCCCATTTTTCAAAATTGTGTTATGTTTGGCAATTACTTTTTGAATGTATTCATCTTTTTTGGCAAGATCTGGAGAGTATTTAAAATCAGTCTGAAAGATGCTAGTAAGTGTGTGGTTAAAATCAAAACCGCTCTGGATATTAGCTCGGGGAGGGCGACACTTCCCAGTCTCATGGTATTTTTTACAAAATGCAGTATAGTAGTGAATGCACATCCTTTCGAGTCAGTAAATGTGTGTTTCGCAGACTTGAGTCTCCTACTTTAACAAACTGTTTGATCTAGGGCAAATCCTATTCTCCCTGGCTTCTATCCACTAATCCATGAGCACTTTGAAACAGGCTTTATGGAAGAAATAACTACCAACGCCATATTACCAGTACAGGCCCCCTACATGGTTTTTATTCACAAATGCAGGGCTGTTTAACATCAGATAGCCACCTTCTCTATTTGCATCTCTAAATCTGAAAGTGCTCATGAAGCTGCATTGTGCAGGAACCCTCCTGTGGTGATGCTCCTCCTTCCCAGCCACAAACAGCAACCTCTTTTACAGCTCAAATGTGGCTGAAAGAGTGAGAGCTGGACACCTTCCAGACTGTTAGAGGTGTCCTCCCTGGCAGCTCCAATTCTCTCTTGCTTGTCCAGTGATTAGCAGAAATAGGGAGACTGGCATCTCATGCTAAGAAGCGTGTGGGCTGCACCAGGATTTGTGACTGGTATTCATCAAATTAATTATTTTGCTCTGTATTGGCTGACTAATTGCTTAAGAGCACACGACTTCCACAGAATAGGTCTCAGGACTACTTTCTAGTCACTTTCATTGACTACCTCGAGCTTCCCTGACTTCTGTAGATCCATTGGCAACCTTCATTCTGAGAGGGACGCCCAAGGGAGCCCACCCCCATGCTGGGCTGTCATCTTTTTGTCCTGAAGAAGACCCGCCATGACATTTTAATAATGCTTTGTCAGGGTTGAAACGTTGACGATAATATATGGTTCAGCCTCACCAAATCTCTTGGTCCAAATCATTAAGCAAATGTGCTAGTTACCAGAGATGTGTTTTTCCCTGCTGTTCTGACCATCTCTTAATTTCCTCTATCCCACATTGTATATATGCACTGCACCACTATCACTGAGCACCAAATGTCACCTCAATTCTTGTCACTCTAATTTTTGTATCTCATTTTGACAGCCCTGTTAATACGTGTAAATATACATGAGAGCTTCAATTTATATAATATAATAATTTACCTGCATCTACTAGCGAGTGTTGTGTAATTTTGTGTTCCAACGTCATTTAACATCCATTCTATTCCTTAAGGGAAACTATTGCCATATTTTTGCCATGTATTAAGCAACCATTTTCTGATTGACTCTACTTTCAAGTATTTGTTTTCACCCCGACGGAACCATTGTAGTTTCTCCTAGCTTATTGTGCACAGCGGGACCGACCACATAAAAGTAGGACAAAAACAGAAAATGGGTTGGCCACTCTAATTCCCTCAGTCTTGCCACCTCACCACAGACAGGAGAAGAGCGGTTGTTGTAGTGACAGCTTTTATCTACTTCTGCTTGTCTTAAACTGCAACTTTTTAAATTATGAGGACATGGACCACAATGCTCTGGCCAGACGTACTGTAATACATCATAATTAATGTGTATTTTACAACATAGATCTGTGTTTGTAATGCAGTGCAAGCATATATGGGCAGCCCTTGCTGCACATATGCCCATATTAGCAGAAATGCAATTTTAAGACATGCAGCAGTAGGACAAAGCTGCTCCTGCTGCTTAAAGTATAATTATGGCTCCAACCTGCGACACAACCAGAGGTCGAAGTGGGTGGGTACTGCTGTTATAAGTGTTTGCATACTTTTTTCTTTAATGCAAATTCATTCCTTTACTTTGTGAGAAAAAAAAACCTGTTTACAAATGGCAGCAGGTCACTCTTGTCTGTCCTCAGCTGGGAAAAGGGGCGTAAGGGCAGGACCGAGGATTGTGTCTTTTCAGACCATTACTTATGCTGGCATTTTTACAGGAGGGACGGGTCTGCGGGGTGTTCTTTCCCAAATGTCCAACCCACTGTGGCTCTCAATGTGCTGATAAATACAGCCTCTTAGCAACCCTGTTTGTTCCAGGTGAGTGTAAAGCACATCTTCACCTGAAAGGCCATTTCTTCCACTCTCCCCAAAACCCTGAGTCACCTTGGATTGTTTCCAAGAGTGCAGTGCCTCCGTTTCGCTACTAATCCATGTCTGAAATTTTGTCTAACTGTTGATTCCGGGACTTGTAGTTTTTGTTTTTTAAATTCTAACTTAGCTATCGCTTGACAGAATACTCCGCCACAATTTTGCTGTCGGAGTAAGGACATCAGACCACCCATCCTATTTTGAGAGGACGGTCTGATGTATTATTTTTTTTCCCTTGGGGACAGAATAAAGTTGTTTTTAGTTCCACCAAGAGGTGGTTTTAACTTGTTTTTTTCTTCACTTTCTTGTGTTATTGATCAAATTTGCACTCTGCACCCATCACTCAAACCAAGAATAAACATAGGGAACACCCCTCCTAAGGGTGGTTGAGGGTTTTTGTCCTAATAAAGAGAAATTCTCCCTACCTCTCCAACCCTTGTGTGGTGGCTTATGTATTATTTTTCTATCCCTCACTGATGGTCTCGAACAGAAAAAAAAAAGAAAAGATAAATGACCCTCACACCCTGATAGAAAACTCTCAGGGTGCGTGGGTCATTACTTTTTTTTGTTTTTCAGTAACAAACTCTGCTTTGCGAGTTTGTTTTTGTAAAACAAGACAGTTTGGTTTGCGACCTCTGCAGCGCCTTCAGCTCAACCACCATGACGGCGATTCCTCATAAGTAGGCTGTCCGGAAATCGGTTAAACCCGAGTGTGCCCGACAGTACCCTACCGGCTGAAAATCAGCTGACCCGGTTTAAACCGAGTGTCACTGATTTTTCACATGTTGCACCGGTTGGCCACTTGAGGGAGCTAAAGCAGTACAAAATAGCTCCGAATTGCATTTAGACTTTATGCAAGCGTCCCCACATTCAGTTGATTTCATCAGTTACGAAAAGGTCACTCTGGGAAGTGTTGTTGGGCAACAGAAACTCCGCAGCTGCCTGGCACCGGCTCTTTTTGTGGGATTTGCATTGTTTGTTTCCCTAGCATGGACGCATTGTATGAGAGCTTGGATGCTGGCTGTCAATTAGTAAAGGAAATGTGACTAGTTGGCTGGCAGCGCAGTCATTTGGAAAGTCAAAAGATCAAATTCCTGATACGAACTTGCACAGGGTGTGTGATCCTGAGCAAATGAGTTATTTTATTTGCTGTGCTATTGCCCCAAGTGCTACGTTATGGCTGTTTAATAGCTCTATTTCCTGTGTCGCGTGTATTATCAGAAACAGCCCAGCAGCACCACATTCAACTTAATTTATAAAACAATATTTTCAATTCGGCAGTACACAGACTCTCAGAAAGAAGGCAGTAAAGGTGCGCCCCCCACCCCTACGTCCCGCCTCGCATTCACACCACCTCACCTCTACCACCCCCAAACAGTCTTGAGTGTTTATCTAACTGTGTGCCACATTGCTATCGCAGCCGCACCCGAGTACTTCCCAGGTCTTTAAAAGACCATTTACGCGTTAACGAGGCTTTGTTGTTTTTTTCACCCCTTCATCTCCACCCTGCCTATTGCTGGAAGAATTAGCCCACCCCCCGAAATTTTTAGTAGCCTCCCCTGAAATGTTGCTTTAGTTGCGCATCTGCTCCCAACTGCCAGCTAAGCTCCACAAATCAATGGTTGGATTTCACGAAGTGAAAGTGTCGTACAATAGTTTAAAGGTGCTGCATTTGGAAAGCAGCAGTTCAGACCCAGCAGGAGTTATTCATGCTCCACTTTAAGGATCCGCACAGAGCTGACCGGATAATTACAAGCACATGGCTTGGGGGTGGGGAAGGGGTCCTGGGGCATTGCACAGGTCTCAACCAGTCTCAAACAGGCCATGCCTCACTCTAAGGGCTCAATCCTGGACCTTGTTATTTCTAAAGCAGACATGCTTACTATCGCTACCCCTATTCATGTAGACTGGCCTGACCACCTCCTCATCCCATTCTCTCTTCACCTATCACACTCTATAACACTCGGCCAACCTAAGAGGACTACTTCATGGTTCCGTAACACGGAAAATATCGACCTCGGTACCCTCTGTGATTCGGCTTTGCTATCACTTCCAAGGCTAGACCCGAACCTGGATGTAAATGAACTCACCTCCCAATGCCTCTCAGTCCTTGCAGTTGAAATCAACAACGTCGCTCCTCTTCAAAGCAAAAGGAAAAGGCCCACTCCCTCAGCACCTTGGTTCAACAAATCCCTTTATGAAGAAAGGAAGTACCTAAGAATCCTGGAGAAACGATGGAGACAAGCGCCCTCCACCAATAATTTGGTCACGCTTCGATCAGCAAGATCCAAGTACCACAAGCACATCTTCCTTGAAAAAGCATTGCACTTCAGAACCCTCCTCGACTCAGCCAAAAATAGACCCAAAAAACTTTTCGACCTCATCAAGAATCCAAACGGCCCTCCCCCAACCTCCAAGTTGGAGAATTCTACAAAGAAAGCAGCGGAATTTGCTTTATTCTTTGACGAAAAAGTGAAACTACTTGTGGATCAGGTCAGTCATCCTACCCCTCCAGAGGAACGCAAATCCCTAGCCATTAGGTAGAACTTTGACTCCATCCCTGAAGATGCCCTCCTCAAATGCATCCTCGAAACAAAGCCCTCCAACCATTCTCTTGACCCCATCCCTAGTGCCATTGCAATCGACTTCTACACCCATTCTCTTTCCTATTGGACCGCTCTGGTTAACCTCTCCCTCTGTCAAGGCTCCCTTCCTGTTCCCTTCAAAACTGGGCAGGTTACCCCTCTTCTTAAAAAACCCACTGCCGATGCGAATGACCTCAACAACTTCCGCCCCATCACTAACCTACCTTTTCTTGCGAATATCACTGAAAGATGTGTAGCGAAACAACTTTCCCGTCATATCAAGGACAATGATCTTCTTGACAATTTCCAGTCTGGCTTCATTCAAAACTGCAGCACTGAAACAGCCCTGCTGCAAGTGATTGATGACGCACTGCGGATACTCGATTCAGGGGAGTCTTGTCTTCTAATCCTCCTTGACCTTTCTGCAGCCTTTGACACTGTCAATCACAACACCCTCCTTAACACTCTTCAACAGAGAATGGGCATGGAAGGCACAGTGCTTAAATGGTTTGCTTCCTTCCTCTCTGATAGATCCCAAATGATCAAAATAGCGAACAGTCTTTCATCTCCTTTGGCGGTAGGTCAAGGTGTTCCTCAAGGCTCTATACTTGCACCCACTTTGTTCAACCTCTATTTGGAACCATTGGGAAATCTCCTAAGTAAATCTGGGATCCCCTATCATCTCTATGCGGACGACACTCAAATCTACCTCAAGGTGTCCTCCACACAAGATCTCTCCATCCTAAACTCTACTCTCGACTCCATTCAAAACTGGATGCTAACTCATCAATTGATTCTGAATCCCTCTAAAACTGAATTCCTCCTCCTCTCCTCCTCACTCTCTCCTCCTCCGGTTCAATCATGGATGGATCAGATGAATATACTTAACATTAAACCTATCATTGTCGACAGCGCAAAATCCCTTGGTGTCATACTCGACAGAAAACTCAGAAAACTCAATCTACTCTCCCACATCAATTCCATTACACAGTCTGCTCGATACCAACTGCGCTTTCTCTGGGGGATTCGACGCTTCTTCCCAGAGCAAGACCGAAAGACCCTGGTCCAATCGCTGGTTCTCTCTAGGCTGGACTACTGCAATTCTCTTCTTACTGGCCTCCCCAAATCCCACCTGTCCCCCCTCAAATCTGTGCTCCATTCAGCAGCTCGTTTCATTTATGGGGCCAAAAGAAGCGACCACATCACACCCATTTTATCCTCCCTCCGTTGGCTTCCCATCGAGGCAAGATCTATCTACAAGACTGCCTGTATCACCCACAAAGCCTTGCATTCCTCCTCTCCTCGCTACTTGGCGAACAAACTGAAACTCTCTGGAGGTTCTAGACCATCACGTAATGCGGAAAACCTATTGCTTGAACCTCCCACTTTCAAAAGGAAAGATCGATGGCCCAATCCTTTTCAGGCAACGCAGTGAGAATCTGGAACTCACCTCCGCCTCAGCTCCGGACCACCACCTCTTCCCGGTCCTTCAAAACTGACCTCAAATTTCTCCTTCTCCAAAGACACTTCCAAACCTAATTCACGCCCTCTCTACTCCCTCAAGGAAGTTCTTCCACTATAGGAAATTCTGTACTCCATGCCTATAGAAGTGCCTTCCCAGAGAATTCTGAGTGTCTGCCACTTACTGCAGTATTATATCTCTATTTGTATTTTGCATCTTATGTATCATGCACACTTGTCACCTTTTCCTCTTGTAACGTATCATTTGCTACCTCTTTTTGTATTTTGTTTGTTTTTGTTATTTGCACAATTGTCACTTTTTCTTCATGTAATGTATCGCTTGCTTTTGTATTATGTCACTTGCAATTTTCTCCTCATGTAATGTTACTGTTCCTAATGTGAAGCGCTCTGACACCTTCGGGTAAAGTCCGCGCTATATAAAAACGCATAAAATAAAATAAAATAAATAAAAATGCCACAGGCGCTGCACAGGTAAAACTGATAATACCACTGCTGGGGGAAATTGCCATGCTATTTGAGGATGCAGTACTCTTGGTATGCGTTCCAACCCTCAAAAGGCCACAAACAAGGCTGTTGCTCGATAATCAATGCAGCCTGGGCTGGGGTGCACAGGTGGTCTGCGTGTGGGAGCTCAGGCTGGTGCTTCGAGCTGTTTGCGCACTGAGTTCTGGAGGGGCCCCTTTTTATCTGGGGAGAAGAGCTACTGTCTGACTCTTTGCCCGGAGCGATCTCCACCCCCCTTTGGAGCCTTCCTCCCTAATTGTTATCCCCGCAGCTGCCCATATGTGCATTTTTCGTTCAAATTCTTAATGCCAACATAACCAGTTTTTAGATTTTTATGGTAAATTGGAACCAGTCCTCCTTCTGACTAAAATGTGCAGCCTTAACTTTAAACTGCGCAGTGCGTGCTATACCTCTTCTGATTTTCAAATCCTGGCTCCCTCCCCCTCAGGGCTAAACCCCACTATGTCAGATAACGTGCGTTCTATATATTGACAAGAAATTAAGGTGACTATATTTAGGTTATCTGGATGTTTTTTTAACTTCGATTCCTTTGAATTTTCACTTCGCAATGTAATGGAATGTGGAGTGATTAGTCACCTATATTGTCTGTATTTCCAAATCAAAATCTAATTCTTCCTAGAATGTCCCTACATGTTTCATTTATTCTATGCAACTTTATGTGGATGTCCTAAAGATCGGACTGTGATTTGGGCCTACTCAACCTATGTTGGACACTCATGTTTTAGCAGATGCCGACTGTCAATCATTGGTGCATCTGCAGCATTACTGAGTCTTTGCTTCCATACTTGGTACTGAGTTGGCATTGCTGCTTGCAGTGAGAGACATTTTGACCTCAGTAACTGGGTGATTTTCTGCACAGTCAGTTCTGCACGCACACTAATTTCTAAACTAGATAGTACGCTTAATCTTGTAGCCCCAGCCTCTCTGTGCCCTACAGAGCCCAGTGAACAAACGACAAAGAAGATATATTACCTTCTATATATAATAAATATATATATATATATATATCTTCCGTGTAAGTATGTTTTTTACATTTATTTCTTTACTCCTAATTCAGCATCTATACATATATCCTCTACCTCCACTCTGACTCATCCCATACCTCATTCTACCACACTCTCCAATGCACTACCCTATTTCTCACATTATACCTTTCTCAATATATCCTCTACCTCCACTCTCTGTCTCATCCCAAACCCCTTTCTACTACTATGATCCCCAAAATAACCCTTTCTAGACTATTTGCTTGCAAACCTCCCCACCATACGGGCGGGCATCTAGATTCCCCAGTGTTTTGCCAGGTAGACCTCATTTGTGCGTGTTCGCTGCATTCAATGCGTGTGGAACTTTCAGGGAAATCAATAGTAAAAACAGCCGGCTCGCGGCACGAAGTACATACTGTCAATCCACGCCGCCCGAACGGAGCTTAAACCCCAAACTCGAATCAGACAGCCTGCTCCCCCCTCAAATCCCTGAGAGAAGTTCCTTTACACTAGCGAAGCAGCCCATGCAATTACTCCTGCCCCACCGCCTTTCCATTAAATACATGAATAATTTACGTTGTTTGTTGTTGTCTGACAGCAGCACAGACAGGAGGAGGGCACACATGAGGAATACATATATATATATAGTATTTGCAGTTCGTCATATAAAGTCACATTCCGTTGTGGAACTTTTATTTGGCTATGAACTAAAACAAGCTGTGGTAAAATCATGAAGACTGTGAAAATGGTGTCTTTCTTATTATTTTCTCAACAGTAAACAAGGACGGTCGCGAAGAATGACACCATGTGGGTTGTGTTTTTGCAGCTTTGTCACGGAGCAATCAATGCAGTCTACAGTGTTTTTTCCTTTCTCTGCATTTTTGCCAACCTGTTTCTAAGTGCACCAGCATGCAAAACACGTATATGTTGCAGAACCTGTCTGAGAGAATCGCAATATTCAGGTGCACCAGTATTGCCATGGAAAGCTATGTCAGTGGCCAGAGTTAGCAAATTGTGTACTGGCTGTTTTGGCGTTACCCATCTCAAGTGCCAATGTTTTAGAGGGCCTTTACACAGATATAAGTTTACATTGGAAGGAAAGAGCGAGCACGCATGACCAAAGACTCACTGAAGAAGTATTGTATGGTCTACTACAATAAGTTTGATTTGTAAAAATGTATTTGGACCTCATATACACTGTGCGTACACTGTCTATATACCATGCACTATCAGTGCAGAAAGCTAGCAATAATAAAAGTAAAACGTTCCATAAACACCGGAAAAACACAGTTTTTGTTGTTTTTAATGGCGCAAAAATGTGTAACCACTGATAACCACTGTTTTTTAAGGCATTGAAATCACTGAAAAAACCCCACCAGAATTGACCAAAAATAGAAACTGAAAACAGGAAAGCCTACTCATAAGATACAGAGATCACCACTGGTCCGGTGCTGATCGCTAAATATGGCGGCCTTCTGTTGGTCAGGGCGGCAGACGCAATGTCCCTGCAAACATGACGCACAGAGTAAAGACCTCCAAGGTGTAGAACAGGCCTTTTGGCTCATAGCGCTTTCTAGATACACTGCACACGCTGATCCTGACCCTGTTGTCATCACCCTCCCTGTCCCCACAACTTTGGATCCTATCCTACATCACAGTTCTCAGACCACTGGGCAGAGCACCGGCAAAAACGCACTGCTGAGGAAGAGGACAGCGCCGAGTGCAGAACTATATAGTTGGATAAATTCTGCTTTCGTTTTTTATAACCAACCAAAATATTGTTTGGCCGTAAATCACTCGCTTAGGACTCCAATGCTGGGGGGGCGTGGCTTGCGCCCAAGGAAGATGGCGGCGTCTTCCGGACCGGGCGAGTGACGGCGTTATGACGACGGGATTTACCTAGGCTAATACTCGGCGTACGCTCCCTATCTTCTCCGAGCAGATGTCGGAGCTGTTGCTGCACCCGCGGAGGTGAATTGCGGAGTTTCTCGACGGAGAATTGAAGCTGTGGCGCTCTTCTCTCCTGAAGCCGGACAGAGGCGTCGGCCGCCATTTTGTGAACACTCGCGACCTGAGGTACGCGCGCATGTAACGCGCGGCCCTTTTTCCTGATGCCCCAAGTTTCTACACGGAAAGCGGCATTGTGAGACAATTCTGAGGTAACAAAGTCTTTTACAGACGCCTCATTTCGTGCCTTTCATGCCTTTCATGCTTTGTTTTGCTGCATGCTCGAGCCCCATTGTGTTGCACGGGGACGGCTTATGCACCGGCTTCTGAGGTGAGGGACAGTCATTCGTGTCCACGTTACAAAGCAGGTCATGGAGTATGCATTAAAATACACGGAGGCTGAACTGTTCTGAGCTGTGTCCATGGTCAATCTACAGCGTATTAGCATGCTATGCTGAAATCCTCTCAGGGTACGATTTGATGGGCAATATCTAAATCATTCCAGCTCAATATTCACCTTATGTTTGATTGACTCTCACTTCACAACTTTCTTCATAGATTGTTTTCGTCTCTACTTTTTTCTCTGGAATTTAAATGACTTTACATGTAGAACGTGGCTTATCTCAATTTCCTTCAATTAATACTCAGTAACATATGTACTATCTCAATATCTTTATTCAATTGTTCGATGGATGCCACAATTTATATGCTATTCAACTCATATTTTTCTTCTTTCAAATGATATTAATGGCATAATCAGTTGCGCTATTGAATTACAATATCTGTGAGAGCACGGTTTAAAAATTTTCGTCAGTGTTATTTCTAACACACATCTCTGGCCTAAAACATCAAACTGCTTCATTCTCCACAACGGGAATATCTCAAATCTCCTCACCTAAAATGGCGTCTCCACCTCCTACTGCAGCCTCTTCAGTAGTTATTAAAGCAACCTCTAAAAGACTGAAAAAGATCCCCCTCACCGCCAAAGCAGGCCTCATTGGTCTCCATGGATCTACTTTTGGAGGAGATCCGAGCCTTAAGACCATTTGTTGAAGAAACCAACACCAAAATACAATTCCTCACAGATGGTTGGGAGAAACTAGAGGAAAGAGTTATCAAGGTGGAGCATAATGTTGAGATGCTGAACTCATCATACGCCAAGACAGAAGTTCTTCATTCTCAAGTCACAGCTTTGCAGAAACAGGTTGAAAACCTTGAAAACAGGAACAGGAGGAATAACCTCCGCATCTACGGCATAGTGGAAGGTTCAGAAGGGCCAGACGCAATCTCCTTTTTCCAAAGAGTTTTACCAACAATGCTTAATCTACCTGAAGGCACCACTCTCAACATTCAACGCGCACACCGTCTCGGTCCGACGCACTCAGCTTCTTCCAGCATAAAGAAACCGAGAGGATTTATCCTGTACTTTTTGGAGTTCACAGATCTTCTCAAAGTTCTAAAAGCAGCCAGGCTCATGAAACGGATCTCCCTCTCAGGACACCAACTATTCTTCTCACAAGACTATGCTAAACCCACAGCAGATCGACGCAGAGAGTTCCTCGCAATGAGACCAGCGCTTCGTTCCATTGGAGCTCGTTTTGGTCTGTTTCATCCCTGCATCTTCAAAGTTACCTTCAACAACAACACCACAGTATATGAAGACCCAACCAAGTTAAAAAGTTTTCTTAATATTCATTCTTCAAATCGAATGGACACCATGAGTACTCAGTTCAATTGAAAAGTTGTTGGATGGCTGGTCTCTAGGCAGCTTCCTCTACTAATGCTCTCCCTTTATATTCTTTTTGCTTCTCTATTTAAATATGCAACCCAGGTTACATAAAGTTGTTTTGGTTGGCACGTTTTAGTATATACTTTTAAACTTTAGGTTAATAGTTTGCAATTTGCCTTCCTCTATTATAATATCTTACAGTATAATCTGATAATGTTAACTATATCTTCCTTTTACAGGTTCCGCTTCAGTCTGTCCAATCCGTACGTCATATATGTTGTCTCATCCTGAAGTCTTCCCCGCCTCATTTCGTGAAGTCTGGACGTCCCATCGTTCCATGTGGCCTCACCCCTCCCCACCCCACTCATTGTTTTGAGTTCTATGTAGGTATGTTCTCTTTACTTGTATCTTTTCTCACTGTATTCACATTATTTTTATCTCTTTACCCTTCCTGTTCCCAATTTTTTATTTGCACATTGCTTCCCTCCTTCCTTATATCCTTCTGTATTTCACGTATATATATACTACCTTTGTACACAATTCTCTTATATCCATCACTCCTTCCTACATTGTGTCCTTTATCTTTATCTCTTTCTCTTCCTCTATTTTATTCTTTCTTTCTTCTCACATTGGTTTTCACATCTATTAACTTCGTACATATTACAAATGTTCTTCAAAGCTTTTATTTTTCGATTACTGTTGATTTTTTTGGAAAAGTTATTTTTAACGCACATACTTTTAATGGTCCACTTATGTCCTTAATTCTTCTAATCGATACATGTCTCTAAAATTTATCTCATGGAATGTCAGAGGCTTGAATTCCCCTATAAAAAGACAGAGAGTCCTGTCCCACTTATCAAAGTTAGACGCCAATATCGCATTTTTGCAAGAGACTCACCTTACTGAAAGCGAGTCACTGAAGCTTCAAAGAAATTGGGTTGGTGAGGTTTTTTCTCGCCAGGAGACGGGAAGAGGAATGGGGTTATAACTCTCTGTCACAAGGCATTGAAGGCGCAGCTTGTTTCTCAGGAGGCGGACACTGAAGGTAGATGGATTTTCACAAATTTATTGTTAGGGACGTCCTCACTATCCCTACTCAACATTTATGCTCCTACTAATGGCGATGCAAGCTTTTGGACACGCATCTCTCAATTACTACTCAAATACCCGACAGATAATTTCATCCTCGCAGGCGACTGTAATCAAGTGATGGATCCGTTTCTTGATAGAAACTCTGGTTCTCACTTTCACTCAAATGCGGCACATAAAGCTTTCATACAGACTATTAAACAAAGAAATTTATTAGACTCATGGCGCCTTTGCAACCCATCCACAAGAGAATACTCCTTCTTCTCCCACCCACACCAGACTCAATCCCGAATTGACCACATATTTCTTTCTCGAAACGTTGCCCAATCCTTACGCTCTGCTGATATAGGTCCCATACTTATTTCAGATCATGCACCTGTTTCGATTCAACTAGACCTTTTGAATCATTCCACATCAACGAAAAAATGGCGTTTTAATAACTCTTTACTTCTAGACCATAAGTTTAATTCATCTTTTGTTTCCTTCTCTCAAGAGTTCTTCTCTATTAATCTAACGGAAGATCTATCCTTTCATACTATATGGGATGCCTTTAAAGCCACTGCTAGGGACTTCATTATTAGATTTGTATCAAACAAACGAAAAGATTTCCATAAATCCCATAATACTCTTCTTGATAAAATCAAAAAGTTGGAACACTCTTTTCATACTTCTAAGTCAAAAGATTCTCTTAAAGACCTCATTAATGCGAAGATAGCATTTAATGAAGCGACTACCAAACAAGCTTCCTTATATCTATTAAAATCCTCTGCAAAGTATTATGGAGGCCAGAATAAATCGGGCAAACTCTTAGCTAACTATTTAAAAATTAAACAACAAAAACTTCATATCGGCTCCATTATAGATGATAATCAAATACCAAAACTCAAGGACCCTGACATTCTTCAAGAATTTGTTCATTTCTACAAATCCCTTTATACACCAGAAAAGACACCTTCCGATACAGATATCTCCCGATACTTTTCCACTATTCAAAAACATATCAATCCCCAACTGGATCTATCATCACTGGAATCTGATCTCACACAAACAGAATTATTCAATGCTCTACAGACCCTCAAAAAGACAAAGCCCCTGGCCCTGATGGATTTACAGTGGAATTTTTCTACACTTTGCTCATTTATTACTCCCACATTTACACACTCTCGTTTCTTCCTTCATAGCCTCAAATAAATCCACTGGTTCTTTCTCTGAAGCTTTGATCTGTCTATTATTGAAAACCGATAAAGACTCACGCTTTTGCAAAAATTATAGACCCATTTCCTTAGTCAATGTGGACTATAAAATATTCTCCAAAGCTTTAGCTTTAAGACTAGAACCACATCTCCCCTAATACTTGGCAAGGAACAATCAGGTTTCGTCAAAGGTCGCAATATCACCGATAACACACGTCTATTCTTCGACATTATCTCCAAATCATCACATTACCCCGATTCACTAGCAGCAATTGCATTAGACGCAGAGAAAGCTTTTGATCGGGTTTATTGGCCATTTATATTCCATGCTCTTAAGTGGTTCGGTTTCGGACCAAGAATGATATCCCTAATTGCCCTACTTTACTCAGAACCTAAGGCTGCGATCTCAGCCAATGGTCTTATCTCTCCCTACTTTAATCTCAAAAGGGAGTTCGTCAAGGCTGTCCCTTATCACCTTTTCTTTTTAATTTAGCTCTAGAGCCATTCCTGTCAAAAATTCGCCAAAATCAATCTATCACTGGCTTTGTTTCAGACCCCGACAAATTAAATTAGCAGCATATGCTGATGATATTTTAGTCTTTCTCTCCCAACCCCAGTCTTCACTCACAGCCTTCATGGGGGAAGTGGAAGATTACGGTCTAGTGTCAGGGTATAAATTAAACAAAGGGAAGTGCGAGATACTACCTCTAACTAAATATACCTTCAAAGATGATTTTAAGATCTCTAACTTTACCTGGAATTCTAAACATATAAAATATCTAGGCATCTGGTTCTCGTCCTCTATTAAAACATCCATCTCTCTAAATATAGATAAATGTCTTGACAAACTTAAAGCACTAACTACAAGATGGCATCCTTTACATCTATCTTGGTGGGGTCGTTTAGACACCATTAAGATGATGTTGACACCTTTAATTCTATATATTCTCTCTAACACACCAATTTCCATTCCATCCAATTCCTTTAAAAGATTCAATTCCACTCTCACCTCGTTTTTATGGAATGGTAAAAAACCAAGAATGGCATTACATAAATTAACAAGACCAAAATCCGAAGGTGGAGTTAACTTCCCTCACTTCTCTAATTACCACAAAGCTTTCCAACTCAGACAATTATCACACTGGATCAATACTCAATCCGAAAATAGGCCTCTTTGGGTTGATCTCGAACTTTCCTTTTTAACCCCTTTCTCATTCCAGGAATATCTTTCCTTTACCCGAAAACCACAAAAACTTTCGACTCCCATACTTAAACAATCATGTAAATTATTGTCTATCGCACCCCATTTAATTACACACAACTCAGATTCTTTTCTTAATTCCACAATTTGGCACAATAAACACATCCTTATCAAAGGGAAACCTATACACTGGAAGATTTGGAGGAGCAAAGGTCTACTTTGGGTACACCAATTTTTTGATCTGGGCACACCCATTCCATTCACACAAATACAAACTTTATATCAGCTACCCTTCTCCTTTAAATCAAAATTTTTGATCTTGCAGAAGGTATTAATTGAGGCATATGCCAAACTTCAAACCTTGCCCTCTACACAATCTCAACCTCTCTTCCCATGGAATCATCTTCTAATCATAAACCCCAAAGCCTCGAGCATTTATTCTCATCTAATGGAACCTCCTGAGAACAGACAGAAAACCAAACTAGAACTCGCATGGGAATCCGATCTTAAAACAAATTGGCCTGTGACTCTGTGGAACAAAATCTGGTCAAAACTCAGGAAATCTTCTAGAGCTGCTAGCACTACACAAACACTTTTCTTTCTTTACAATCGATTGTTTTTCACTCCAATGTTTCTTAATAAGATACATAGCACAAACCCCAACGCATGCTGGTCATGCTCTCAAAGTGAAGCAGACCTTAAACACATGCTATTTACATGCACACATGTCTTTGGGTTTTGGGAAAGAGTCTGGCACCAAATTAATATCATTTTTCATACCACAGTGCCCTTATCCCTCACTAACATTTTCCTAGGTAGTTTATCACCGGAATGGGACAAAAGTCACTCCCAACTCAAACTCATCGACCTGTTACTGGCTGTAGCGTTTCAACAGATTTCAAAAATTGGAAAGACTCTTCCAAATTGTCCTATTTAGCGTGGTGGTACGCAGTTTGTCACAATCACCGCCTAGATACACCTCTAGTCCACCCTATCTCCCTAGCTATGAAAAGGTTACACCTCTGGTCCCCACTTACAGACTTTCTAAACACATCAGCAAAAACGCTACCTCCCCTGAGCCTTCGATGCAAGAAGTCTCCAAGCCTCCTTGACTTCCTAATATTTATTTGTATACAATTCTAAATACTCTATCAATACCTATAGTATCCTCTTTTAATTTTATATATGGACATATGTAGCTATGTGTATTGCTTCTGGACCTATGAATGTATTCAAATTATATTCCACGTTACACTTTAATGTCGTGAAGGTTTTTTATATATCAACAACACTCAAGTATTCCTTCATGCTTTCAGATATTGTTATATTGTTAAATAATTGCTTGTACGAAAAATGGTTTATGTAATAATTTTAATTCTTCAATAAACCTTACTTGAACTTAAAAAAAAAAAAAGGACTCCAATGCTACTCTACTAAGGCCCTCTAATTAGAATCAGTGTGTAAGAGTGGTCAGAATCAGTGTGACAGAGTGGTCATTATTAAAATAATGTATTATTGGGGACAAGATAAAAAAAAATCACCTTCACATTTTAGCAGTGTTCATTTCATTGAGATACTTCTCTCGTTTAAAGTTGCAGAGTTTCCTAATAAGATGTTCAGCTATTTACTGAGCATGCTGCCTTTGGGGCTAGGTTGACGCTACACAAATTCCGTATATATAAATACGTACAATTGGGGGTAATAAGACATTATTCTTGGTTTTGGTCGGATCATTGTGTTTATCCGCACTATTACTGCCACCTTGCGGTTAACGAAAAAATGACCTCGCACGCACATTGAAGATCGTCATTTGCAGAGGAGATAAGAGCATGCTGTGGTTATCTACGTGAAGAATTTGTCAGCCGGATTTAAACCATTCCCAGAATCATGACACAAACAAAAGGGATTACTTGGCATTCATTCTTTAGGTTTTTTGTAGATTATAGCATGTTAATAGTCTGCTACGGTTC
Organism: Calotriton arnoldi; assembly: GCA_963921515.1. Classification (NCBI taxonomy): domain Eukaryota; kingdom Metazoa; phylum Chordata; class Amphibia; order Caudata; family Salamandridae; genus Calotriton; species Calotriton arnoldi. The sequence goes on from CAWUFW010019383.1 coordinate 115,566, forward strand.
TTGTTTATTTTCCCAGACTGCTCTAAACAACTTGCTCTGAAAATTTTAAATATGCAAGATCACACCGAAGGTAATGTGTGAATAACAAGTCCACAATCCATAATTATCGTCCTCGGCACAAATTTAAATAGTCTTATTTGTATGTAAATAGGTGTATTTAATAGTTGTATGCAGGCAGGGTACTGTTATTTGTCAAAATCCATTATCCACCCAAACCTTCGCCAATTGCCAATGACATATTGAACTGTCGTTACTGTGACACTATTGCTATGTACAGGATTTGTTGTTGAAATACTCCGCAGTGCACTCACAAGCAAATTGGTTGAAATGAAGTAAATACTTTCCTTCTCATCCGCTCTCTAGAGGCCATGACATTCCTAAACATAAGGTGGAAAATATATATATGTTTTTTTTATTTCTGCCTGTTTCTCGTTTTGTGGTTGTCCATACGTTTCTACCTCATTGAAAATAGGGGCCCGGATATTCTAAAATTCACACACACCTGTGTGAAAATCACCAGCGCTTTGTAGCGTAAAGGATACCAAATTTGCACAGCACCATACTTAGTGAAAGTCGCCAGTAAATGACGTAGTCAGTCATTCTCACAAGGCAGCAGTGCCTTGCATTAGATATATACTCGAGTTACACCTTCCAGGACTAATTTCACTGTGAAGACAACCATCCTGGGATAAGCCACGAAAAATGTTTAATGGGAATTCCACATCTTCTTTGTAAGAACCCCATGTAGTTTCCTGCAAGTACCTTGTTTGCATCTGGCTTCGTTTTGTGTGAGGTTTTCACACTAAGCCTGGTCATTATATTTTAGTAGATCTGGCTTTGTGTGAGAATCTATGAGTGTTTGCACCATTCCCAGCTCTTTACATCCCCTTTCCATTGGAAATACAGGGTTTGGTGCTGGCGATACTAAGTACTCAGCACTACATTTCTGTCAACTTTTGGCACCAAATAGTTATTGTGTGCAAATATTGACCAGTGTTGCACCACCTTGCATGTATTACAGTTAGCATATACTATATCTGGGCCTGGTTCTCTAATACTGTCCCCTGCACAACTGACTGTCCACTGAACAAACGCAGCTGCTGTCCTACTTAGAAGAAAATGTTAACATATTATTCAGCTACGTCAGTTCTTTTCTCTCTGCGCATTTCCTTAAACAGCTTGAATAAGCACAGAGATTCTCGTATGACCTATGTGGGGCAGGTATGACTTACTCTCTGAGTTTCAGTCTGCCAGCCGTCCTGCTGCTGCAGGATTCCCAGAGCCCTTTGCAGGGCAGCTTCTCCCTGCTTCACGTAGAACAGCTCCGTAATGGAGTACTTCATGTTCATCGAAGAGGAGGTGGCTTGGTCAACTCCTGTGGGACGAAACAGAAAATATTTTCAGCAGCAGATAAAATTATGGCTAGTGTAGTTTAGATTGTTTGGAAATCGCATAGTTGTGCAAAGGAAACAACAAAACCTATTCAGCATTTATAAATGTGTGGGGGCACTGGAGACCAGCCCTTTTGAAGTCAATAGCTCACATGTCCACTGGCTACCAGTCACCAGGGGAGGCGAGTGAAGGAGTGAGTGGAGGGTGAGACGTCCTGGCCTTCACTGATGTATGACCAGCACCAGTGACAATGATTCACCCATGCCCTCTGCTTCTGGGGCACTTACAAACACTAATGGCCATATTTACAAGTTTTTCAAGCAACGCAGTGCCACAACCAATTTTTGTGCTGCATTGCGTGAGGCAGGAAAAGCATCAGAGAGCCATATATGTACTAAGATTGGCCTGCTGATGTCATCCCCTTCGCTGGCGGTCTCATTAAGCTACCTTGAGTGAGGTGAGCCATGGCGTAGCTAGCCCTTTGGCCGCCCGTGGCGGACCCTGCGTTTGTCGTCCGCAGCCACATTGTAGAGCGGTGGGGGGAGAGGTCTGGAGATTGCTGCCCAAAGATGGCAGGTAAGAGCAGGAGAAGGCTGCCGCCCCAAAACTCGTGCCGCCTGGGGCGGACACCCCCCCTTGCTACGCCACTGGAGGTAAGTGTACACTGTCTACCATAGGTTTTGTACTGGACTCATACCCTTACAGTACAAATTCCTATGCCTAGATAAACAAAAAAGGACCCCTCACATTATATGTATGCTGTGCACTTCAACACACATGCAGTGCATGGGTTTTGTAACGAAAAGAATACATTTCCCCTTGTTGACATCTGCTTGAAGGAGGCATTGTTTTTTTATGTGAAGTCTGCTTTGGCAATCTAGAGGATCGGGCTCTGCCTCAAAACCTATTGGTGTGTGCACTGATGTGCCCAAGAAATGCCCTCTTGACACAAAGCACACCTTTCCCGTACGAAGTACCTTTAGCACTGGAAAGTATATATATACCAATGCATTGCTTTGCATTGCCTTGTTTCACTTTGCTACAGAGCAAAGCATTAGTAAATCTGGGACTAAGCCTGAACTAAACAGCAAGGAGCTGCTCCACTGATAACCAGCAGGAGCACATTTTCAAGTCCTCCATTGGCAGTTTTGCAAAAAGTACTATGGGGCTGATTACGATGGCAGGCGGACTTGATCCGCCCGCCATCGTAGCGGTGTTTGGGACCGTCCGCCATGCATGCGGCCGTCCCGCCTACCCGATTAGGATGGGACCGCCACCTTTGCGGTCTGATTCCACACCGTTAACATTGCAGAAGTGGCCGCTGACAGCAGCACCGCAGCGATGTCGAAAAGAACATGTTGTGCATTTCACTGCACTACGTGGCAGGCACTACATTGTGCCTGCCAAATGGTGCAGTGAAATGTAGGGGGGTACCATGGGTACCCCCCAGTGCACCCACACCTCCCACCAACACAAGGGGGGCCCGCAATGGGCCCCCAAACCCAATCCCCGCCAGCCTTTCCATGGCGGCATCGCCGCCATGGAAAGGCCTCTTCAAACCCACATACTAATATGGCGGACAGTGCCTGCTAGGCACCGCCACCATATTAGTGGCCCTGCTCCGCCCGCCAGGCAATTGGTGCGATTGCCAGCGGCGGACGGACTTTGCGTCTGCCGCGATACCCACCGCCATCCTAATATGGCGGTGGGTAAATCTCAATGTGATGGCGGAATGATCGCCACCGCAGGCCTGGCGGTGGTGATCGTTCCGCCACCGTAATGAGCCCCTATGTTCCTCGATGGCGTTTCTGATAGTGACATAAAACTGTTTTAAAGCCAAGCATGCATGAGGAAAATTCCAAACCTTGCTAAAAAGCATCTTGGAAAAAATTAACAAAATGCCTCACTTACATGCTCACCCACCCACCCACTCAAGTCAAGTCAAGTCAAGTCAAAGTAAGCTTTATTCGAAAAGACATTAGTGTATCATAAAAGCTGCATAAAACAACATATCTAAAAAATATTACTCTAAAATAGAAGAACAGATCACTAAAATGAAGAAATAAAAACACAATGAATTAAAACCCACTCTCTGAAGCACCAGCGCATGAATTTTCTCATTCTCTCACAATCTCACACACCTACTCACTAATCCAATCACTCATTTACTAAGTCATTTACTAAGTCATTCACATTTAAATTAATTTGTTTACTCCTAGTCCAAGCTTTGCATTCACTTCCTCACTTCCTCCTTTTACTCATGTACCCACCTAACCGGTACGCACGAAATAACCCATTCACTGATTCACTAACTAAGGTAACTATTCTTCCCATTACGATTCATCCCATACACACTGATTCATGTATTCACTCACTAATATGCCTATCCACCCACCCACTCACCCACTCTCATAATCACTCAAACACTTAAAAAACTTGACTCTTTCCCATGCACAAATTTCTCATGATTGAGCAATCGGTTTGCTGATAGCTATAGCATAAATACAAGGATCTCACCAGCATTCCTTTGAAGCATCTTGTGAATGCAGTCTGGCACCCTGGCAAAGAGGCAGTGAGAGCTGCTCGTCATGATCTTCGTCATATCCTGTCCAATGGCAGCCACCGCCGTCCTCTTCAACCCTGTCGACAGGCAAGCATCAAACTCGAGTTAACAGAGATTCACTGTCTGTAGCATGATCTTATTATTAATAAAAACCCTCAGGTGGCTCCTGCTACGTGATTGGTCTAAACTCAAGTGCAACTGTGACGCAGGTCAACACCGGGTCTGTGGGAGCACACACCTAGTATATGTGTCACCATCACCTTAGCAGCTACAGCATGACTCCTTCCTCTGATGTAAGCTGTGTGTTTATGTCCTAGTCCAGTGGTTATTAACCTGTGGTCTGGGGACGCATGGTTGTGAAGCCTACCCATGGGACCCACAACCGCTTTTGCAGGGGGAAATGTTCCTGGAAATACCGGTACGCTTCCATACTCATGTCAGCGGAAAACCGGATTTCCAGACATTTTATAATCAGCCCCCAGGTGAAAGCACAGATATAGTGGAGCTAGAAAATGGATAAGCTTATAACAAGTGTAAAATAAAGAAAATTAAACCCACAATGAGTCGCTCTAAGTATGGGGAAGTGTGTGCATTATATAGAAGATAATTTGCATTACAGGCAGCATACAAGGTGGAAAAGTCGAGAGAAGAAAGGATGCAGCGAACAGAAGAAGCTCAGGCGTTTTTTTGGTTTCCATTTTTAGAAACTACTCCCCTTCACTGCACAATAGTACAACCATAAGTCGAGATGTTGTCATGGCGAGAGACAAAGAGCGTGAATTTAGGAAAATATTTCTGACCCATATGTGTAATGGTGTGCATCAAATCAGTCAGAAAAATAATAAAGGAGTGAGAAATAGTGGAGGGAAAAACAGGTAACCACAGACCCACACCCTAAGGGACTGTGGAGAGAGATAACAGGTAAGGAATGAAAGCCCTTCTAAGAGGCATAGTCAGTGCGGTCAGAGAAATGGCTGAAACTACCACCAGCAAACCAGATGCACCACGTGGAGAGTGCCTAGAAGAGGGATGGTGACCCACTGGGATACAAATCTAAAGAGAAGAATATGCTGTTTGCAGGGTTGTAAAGTCAGCGCCCTGGCATTTTATTATGACAGAAAAAAACAACGTATTTAAATAAAAGTACAACTTTTTAAAAGTATTTAGCGCTTTACTCTGTGCATATGCCTTCCAAATGTTTAATTATAACTTACTTTTTAGTGTTTGCTGTCATACCCTTGTGGATTTAATGTGCAATAAGTAATAGGCTGGAATGTTTGCCAAATTACAATATTTCTATAGACCTACAGGAAGATGAAAGGCTGTGATGGCATTAGTGGGTGGTGTGGTTGTTGTTATGGAGAGAAGACGCTGTATTTGAGCTCATCTTTGTTATTAGAACATGCAATGGAATGTTCAGGCTGTGCTTAATTTGTAAAAGAAAAAGTACCGTGGCCCAAAGTTTTGCTCAGAAGCCCACTACCAACGCTTTTGAATGTCAGGTTGCTGAATACCACAACTGCATAGTCTTGATTTCACCTCATTTCTCTTTAATCTGCCACCAGACAACCCTTCCTCTTTCACCATTTCTTTCTCCCTTTGTCACTGTGGTTTTTCTGGCTTTCTCTTCATCTTTCTTTTCTCCTTTTTTCATTTTTTTTCTCTCTCTTGCTCTGGATGAAAGTCTGATGAGGAAAAATAAGTGCTGGTGCCCAGACATAAGTGCCGGTGGGCCCCACCAGCAACCACCTGCTCAAATTAGGCACTGGGCAATCAAGGTGGTTAAAAAGCGGACATTAACTGGTGGTAAAGGTCTGCTTTCTAGAACTCTGGAGCTTGTGGTTTAGTAAATGCCCACAGCCAATAAGAGTGTGAAATAAACATTATTGAGGCCTGTGGAAGGGGTAGTGGTATTCAGAGCGTCTCAATCACTCCAGTTATGTTATCTCTATGTTATACGTGTACACCCTTTTTCTCCACATCTCGTCCACCTGCATAGCTTTTACCTCATCTATTTCCTCTTCAGCACCATTCATTCCCTCTCTCCTGAATGCACTTGCTTGCATCTCCTTCACTTCACCCCTCAACACAACCACTCACCTGTAAGTAATGTCTTTTCTTTTACTTTTGCCTTACACCCGGAGGAGACTCAGTTGAACGTATATAACATGCAAGAGTAATATGCTAAACAAAAAAAAATACAAAAACACAACATCCTGGAAATAGCTAACACACTTAGGGGGATATTCTCAAGGAAGTGGCGGAGAGAGGCGTTAGCCTTCTTGGCTTAACGCCTCTCTCTGCCTCTTCGGAAAAGCAAGGCTGAACCATATTCACAAGGAAATGGCGCAGCCTTGCTTTTCCCCCTGCGATGGCGCTAAGTTTTACAACTTAGCGCCAACGAAGGCACCCTTGCAGCAGAGTGCAAGGGTGTCTGCAAGCAGGGAGGTTTGTTTATGTACAGGAAGGTGTCCCTTCCTGCACATAAACAAACCTAAAATGCCAGTTTGTAATTTACATGTGTGCTGCTTCATGCAGCACACATGTAAGTTACAAAACGGCATTTTAAAAGATGGTTTGTTAATGTACAGGAAGGGACACCTTCCTGTACGTGAACAAACCATGGCATTTTGCTTTTTCCATGTGTGCTGCACAAGGCAACACACATGGAAAAAGCAAAAACGAGGAGAAATTAAGCATTTCTCCTCGTTTTGCCATCTTAAGACCAGGATTTTCCTGGTCTTAATTTTGGGGCTATCTCCTATTCACGCTGCCCTTGTGAATAGGCGATAGCGTCAAAATCAATGGGTGTTGTGATGGAACGCCCACCACAACACCCACTGCACTCCCCTTTCACGCTAAACACAGCGTGAAGGGGGCCTTATTCACAAGGCAGCGTTCCTATCGCCACAACAACGTCACTGAAAGTGACGTTGTTGTGACGATAGGGGCTTGATATGCCCCTTAGTAAAGCCTGAAGTAAAGCATGTGAAATGTAAACAGAAACTAAATCACTGACATGGGGTTACCTTTATGTTTTCAAATGCATTGCTCAGAAATCGGTCAGAGTTTTTCCCATTACAGTTATGGACTTGACTATAAGGCCGGATTGGATTGCCTTTTAGTGTCTGTTTTAATTACTTCCGGGTCTGAGGGAGGGGCACGCTTAAAGGCTTGAATGGACCTTAGCTCTTAAAGCACCTTCACGTCTGGGTAGATAACTTGATTATCGCTCAAACTGCCTCATCATACATGAGAACAGGCATTATTATAAAATATAAAACTAATGGGAAACATGAAGGAAAGACATAGAAACAAATAAATCAATCCCCGAGCTGGCTCCAGCAGGATTCAAACCTATGAAAGGCAGGTTGCACACAGAGGTATGTTGCAGATGCCTAATCCACTGAGCTATATTATTTGCTTAAATTAGTCCCCCATTCCAGAACTGGATTTGAGTACTTTGTGTACTTTGTGGCACAAAACTCACAGGGCCCCATCTTCAAACACATCACTGCGGCTGGAATCTGAGGTTGGGCAGTTTACTGAACGCTAAATCACTACACACAGCTTTGATATATTCTGACAGTGAAGAGAAGAGACGTGTGCGTTGCTATGGTTAGTTCAGGCCCAGAGAGTGCATGCAACCATCTAGGCTGGAGGCATTGCTGTCTTTCACTACCTAGCAGGGGCAGAGAGGCCCATTCCAGGGGCGCAACAAGAGCCCCTGCCCCCCCCCCCCCCCCCGGCACTGGGAGTTCCCTGGCCTGAGTGCTTCGGACTGGGTCCGGAGCGAAGGGGGGCCCTGCATGTACTTTGCAGGGGGCCCCCTCAAGTTTTGCTCCGCCACTGCCCCCATTCTCCTTGAGTGCATTTGGCCCAATGGGCCGTTGCCACGCGACTGAGAGGCAACCAATGAGTGTCCATACCTGTCACCTTCCTGAGGTGCTGGTGGGAGATCCCGCAGCAGAGTTTCAGGGTGGCAGGCAGCATCTCGTGACAGGCCTCGGGCTCTCGGCTCAGTGCGAGGGCTGCCAGCGGCACGCGCCTTTATAAGGAGCCCGAAGGACAGCACCTGATGATAGGGAGCGGGCGCACAGATAGGAGCGCGGAGTGGAGCTCATTCAAGGACAGAGGCCGCCAAGGGGCAAGGGTGGTAAGGAGAGGGGCTGGGGGAGGGAGAGTGGAATGCGCTCTAGAGCTGCCCCGCACAGGGACACAAGCAGTGCAGCAGGTGTACAGGCCTGACTAGCCTTCCAGGGAGGCTTCAGCTGTCCATGGATTGGCAACATGACAGCATCACTCGCGTGCAAGCAGGGTCCCTCTCCTCAGGTCCTTGGCCCAAAACTCAGCTGATTAGTTTACATTCCAGGGAGAGGATTTGATATGAGAAGCGAGCAGACCTCTGTGGCAGATCAGGGAGAATAACTCGGAGCCGCAGCGGCTCTCTGCTGCTCCATGTTGTGTCACTATAAACACCATAGCTGACGTAATTGCTGGTTTCATGGTATAAATGTATAGTTCCTTTTCGCGCATGTTCCACTGAGGGCCCAGGTGTGTCCCTGTCCAACCTACTGCCCCCTGCTCCAATAACTTTATGCCTGCAGTCGCTATTTCATGGCATGGTTATCTAAATAGCGTTTACTGGTAGACTGGAGGAGTTGGTCGGCCCGGATAAGGCATGAGATGGAGGACCACATGTCCTGGCAGTGGGCAACCTTCTTTGCCAACTTGAATACATGCCTACTAATGGCGATTCTGGTGGTGGGACATACCAACCCCTGTAGCAATAAAAACAAAGACTAACTGAAGTAGAGGACGGTGGAAAGCAACAGTTTTAATAGAATGCTACTGTCCAGTAATATTGAAAACAGTAAGTACTTTTTAACTGAGCTTCAAAATTAACAGTTTCGATAGTTACTGCTGCTAATATTTTATTACATTGTGGTAATAATTTTGTACATCAAATGAATGAAACATTAAGGCAGCACATCACGTTCAGAACTCGTCATATCAGAGAAGACGAAACAGTGCAGCAGGTGCATGAAAACAGTGAGCTATCTTACTTGGAATGCAAATCACGGGTGCCCGTAACTGATTATTTGAACCAAGATTTAACATGGCGCAGGTAAAGGTGTTGTGTGTGTTGTCAGAGGTGTCTGGTCTGTCCAAACATCGCCATTTCCCCTGATACAGGACTAGACTCTCCCACTCCACTTCGAAGCACAACTGAGAATAGCCTGGACAAATTTTGTACTTTACTGAACGATTGTCCTCGAAATTAAATACATTGTCATAGATTCTGAATGGGCGGGTGTGAAGTATTTAAATGATTCATTGTCCACTGAGTGGGGCCACTCAGTCCACCTGTGTTTTGGTATTTGGTCCCTCGAACAAATGCTTGAAAAATTGACCAAATGGTGTATTTTACAGCAAAATTTCCATAATAAATTATTTAAAAGCTGTAGGTTTTATAGAAGGTCAGATAATGTGAGTATGTAATATGACATAGCTCCCTATTTTTCACTGTATAAAGCACCTTTATCATTTGAACTTTCCACTTTCTTTTATTTTCCCCCTCTGGCCCTTCTCATAGATTCTCCATCAGAAAATAGGACTGAGAATCTATTTAGAAGTGTCAGTTTTGATGCCCAACCAAGAATCTAATATGAGAGCTCAGGTGGGGAACATGACCAGTGACACAGCTAGGTCCATATGGGCCCTAGTGTACGCAAAACAACTGGGCCCTCTCACTAGGGTGACATATCCTTTCTGTTAGCTGTTCCAGCACTTCTAAACGTCCTTCGACATAGGCTGCATCTACCATATCAAAACTCACTACCATTCTTATACACACACTATTTTATTTCCACTCTCTGAACTCCATTTCTGCAATTCAAAGCCATAACCATAAAAAGCATTACCTAAGCATTGGCCCTTGTAAATTGCATGCACACAAAGAAATACGATGCAAGAATCCTACACTCACACTGCTGCTCATGAGCACATCCCTCACGCTGTACTTACTCAGACATATGCCTTACTCTGTGCTCATACAGGCATAACTTTCAACCTATAGACCATTACAGGGTTAGCACTGTCTTTTGTGCACTCACAAAAGACAATGTTACTCCTACATTCATGCATGCACATCCCTCAAAATACACTTGCAGAACATGGTGGCTATCCTGAACCCATACAAGCACACTGCTCATGCACCGGTACAGCCTACAGATGGTGACATGGGAGACACAGCTTGAGTATCTGGAGTATCAGTCCACCAGTGTAATTCAAAACTCTTGAAGTAAGCTACACTGAACGTAGCATGTCCACTGAGGTAATCTAATCGCCCATAGGCCACACTAGGACCAGCACTGCAGACTATATGCGTCTGATCTGCGTGGACATTTGCAGGGAAGAGTCGTGACATCAAAAAAGTCCCACTTGCCTTCTAAAAATAAGTTGGTGGTTTTCTTTGTACTGCAATCATATGCTAATATAAATAAAGAAATAAAGAAAATGCCAACTAAAGGTGGGGGCATGTGCTTCAATAAACAATTTAAAAAGTAAAGCTCCGCACTCTTTGAACAGCAAAAAATTGTAGAGTATGCAGAATACCAATTCACAATGGTGGCATGTTTTGAAGCTTGCAGCAGTGATGTGTAGTGCTCTGAATAAGAAAGTTCTGATCCGGTAGCAATGGCAGCGAAGCCACTGAAACTCTTATTATTCAACTAGCACTAGTCTGCATTGGTAGGTGAGTGTAGAAATGATCAATCTTCCACAAGCTGGATATAAACTCTTCCTCTATTCATGCACATAAGTCCAGTACAATAAACCCCATCCATCAGTAGCAGCTCTTGGAAACCAACTGCCTCTTCACTTCTACTAATGACATTCCTCCCTGGGGCCTTCATTACATAAACCTTCTACAACAGTGGCAGGCTAGCAAAGCTACTACAAGACCCCTAGTATAGCATCCCACACACCTCCCTGGTTACGTCAACAAACAGTTGAAGACACACACATAACTACTAAGAGAAGACATCTAATACACAACATCTCTATAAGCGGCAAAGCATGAAGTACATTATATGCATTGCATTTAAGAATAACATTACATCAAACCTTGGCGATGTGTAGGTCTCCTACTCCTACTTTGACTTTTGCTGTTGCTTGTTTGCGTACCATAAGTAACACTGGAATGTAAAGGGTGAAGATCTTGCTGCCCCTTGGAAACAGAATTTTGAACACCATCCTCCGATTCAGGACCGATCCCAGAATTAGCAAAAGGACCCTTTGACCCCGCTCCTTTCCACAATGCAACGCTACCCAAATTCTAAATATGGTGATCTTCAGTCTTGATCGCATTCCTGAATAGTTTTATAATCCTGACGGGTTGAGAGAACTTATCCAACAACCCACCTTTCCTTGGGTTTTTTTATTTTTACCCAATCACCAACTTTAACGTTGGTACTCTTCACCACCATTCTTTTTATCAAAATACTCCTTTTGCTTTCTTATTATCTCTTTCCCTCTGTTAGCTTTCAAACTTTCACACACATCTTAGCTTTCTGGGATTAATTTGGTTCCAGGTGCTCTCACTTCCTTTATCCACGCTGGACCAACCAGATAATTGGGAGACCTCTACTTAAACACTAGGAAAGGTGTAACTCCTGTAAAAGAATCGGGAGTCAACCTGTACATGCAAACTTTATTTTTAGTTTGTCGACCCAATTCATCCCATTCACTACTGCATGCTGGACACCTCATACCTTTATTTAGGGAAATTTTTAACAAGCAGCTCGAAAAATAAACCTCACATTTCACACTGTACTAGTAAAGCTACATCGCACGCCAATGGTTTGCGCATTTTTATAGCGAAATGGGTAGAAGACATTTTTTACACTTATTGACGGTTTTTAAGGCAAAAATCCCTCCAACCCTGCTTTATGCGATTGAATCAATTCCTGTTAAGGATTGGAGTTTTTGGATAAGGTTGAAGGTCAGATACTACGTAAAATATGTAACTTTAGCACGTTAGTTCCTACGGCAGCAATTAGGTTGGAATTTGGTTTGATAAGCTCTTATACTCAAGGCTTATCCAGGGTTTTACGCTGGGGTTATCAGCTAAAACATAGCGAGCCAGATTCACTAAGAGGTGCTCTATGCCATGAAATCTTTGATGCTAAGGCAGGTAACTACTCCTTTTACCGTGACTTCTCATTGGCACTAAAAGCCTTTAGTATACAAGAAGAACTAGTGCTCACCCTTCCATTATTAGGATTTAAGTCACTCTTGAAAACTCTGAGTGGCAAAATTAGTTTCGATAGAGACATTCAATTCTGCAACTCTAAAGAAAGATTAAAACTAATAATTAGGACAAACTCACCGAGAATTGCACAAAAATATATATTTTGGAATTTAGAACACGGTATTCGACGCTTGCTTATTTTAGGTCGTATGAATCTCCTGCCTTTAAATGACCTTACAGCAAACTGGTCTCAGAATCCGAATAATGGGAAAATTTGTAATTTGTGTATGTTGAGTACCCAGACTCTGGACCATGTTTTATTTGTATGTCCTGCATTGGCATTGAGCCGTTACCGCTGGCTTCAGCCCGATGTTTCTACAAAACTCTGTTAAAAATGTAGCATCAGCCCGAGATTATCTCTTTTGTCCTAAAACGAAGCAGTGTGTGTAAAACTATTTAATTTTTTAAGGAATTCATGTATATTTTTAAACTTGTACCGGTGTTCTTACAAGATTGTGTAAAAAATGTAGTATCAACCCGAGACTATCACTTCTGAACAAAAATGAAGCAGTGTGACTAAAACTTTTTAAATTTTTTTTCTTTTTGGAGTTTATGCACATATTTGAATTCTTCCTTTTTAGCACACTTTTTAAACCGGCGGCTATCCTCTTAGCTAGCCTCTCCATCTGCAAAGTATCAGTATTCTAGTTTTTATTAATTTGTATTTTGCACATTGATAGGCAGCTATTAACCGATCTTTTTTTTTTTTTCAAAATAGGGTTAGGTTGCTTCTGCTACCCACTATGTTCTGTTGTTAATTTTAAAAACTTAAATGTAGTGGGATTCAGGAGGTATTTTGCTAATGAGCCGGCTGCTATTGAATTGCCTTTTGCACAGGTCTGGACATGCCCATGTTTTATCTTGCCTCTAATTTTAAATTAATTTTCTAGCTGAAATTGAACTTTTGGACCTCTTTTAATGAATTGTCAGTTTTTTAATGTCCTATGTACATCTTAGGAGTTGTAATGTGGAAAGTCTTAAGTACTGTATGATCTGGGCTCTCTGACAATATTGTTTGTTTCTATTTACAAGAAATTCAGCTGATCTAAGGCAGGCTTTTGATAATTTTATGATGGTTAGTGGATTGTGCTTGTTATGTGTTTTTCTTTTATCTGAAATAATATGTATGCATTTTATGTGGACCTCCTTGGAGTTCCATATCTTTAATAAATATATTGAATTGCATGCTGGACACACTCCTTAACTGCCTTGTTGAAGCACTCAATCATACCGTTGGCAGTGGGATGATATAAGGGCATAGTCTTGTGCTGATGCCCCTCTCATTCAAAAACTCCTCCATCATCCTGAATGTCGATTGTACTCCATTATTCGTTAACAAAGTCACTGGACATCCTTCTCACCAAAGACTTGTTCTAAGAACAAAATCACATCATGGGTCTCTACAGAATTGACCACTTTAAGTTCAGGCCACCTAGAAAACATATCCATGCAAGTGATGACAAACTTATCAACACATGAGAATCTGATTGGACCTACTATGTTCAGGGCAACCTCAATTCAAGGTCCTGTTTCAGGCTCCCTGATTAATATAGATTGGGTTCTGCATCTCAAGATCTTGTCACTTTTACTACACTCCATGCAATCACATACCACTCTCGCAATTGCCAAATCCATGCCCGGCCACCAATATTTCATTCTTACTCTTTCCTTGGTTTTGGAAATCCCTGGGTGGCTTTCATGGGCATTCTCAATAAGTATCATCCTCACCTTCTCTGGAGTAATCAATCTTCCACCTCTCATTATTAGGTCATTCTCCAACAAAAGCTCACCCTTCACCTGCATAAAACCTTTCATACTTTCAGGCGCTTTGACCCCACCATACCAAGCATTTTTCAAGCTGTGAAGTATGTCCTGCAACTGCACTTCATTCATCTATTCCCTTCTCCAATCCTCTTCTTGAATGATGCCACCTGATATTGCACAAACCATCACAGAGTCATTACTAAATTAATCCTCAAAACCTATGCCATCTTTTCCTCTGGGCTCCTGTGCACACAACCTAGAACAACAGTCTGCAATGATGTTCAGAACTCCAGGGACATTGGGACTATGAAATCAAATTCTTGTAGTGCCATCACCCACCTTCTAATCCTGCTGGAGATGGCATCAATCCCTTCTTTGCAAAAAACTTCCTTCAAAGGTTGATGGTCTGTTTTTTCTTCAAATGGACTTCCCCACAAAAACATTTTGAGCTTAAATATTGCTCAGCACACCGCCAGAGCCTCCTTTTCTGTGACAGAATAGTTTGCCTCAAAGCCCCGTAACCCCTCAGACAAAACTAAGATGGTGCAAACCTTGCCACAAGATTCTTGTTCCAATACTGCTCCTAACCCTTTCAAGCTGGCATCCATTCTCAAAATGGTTTTACATCAGTTTCAAAACTACATAAACTTGACGCTTTAGAGAAATCTCCTTTTACCCCTTCAAACTCAATCTCACATTCCGTCATCTAAACAAATCCCACACCTTTTTTTAACAACATCCTCATGCCATAACATCCTTCAGCAAAAATAGGAATAAACTTGCTGTAGAATTCTGCTGTTCCAAAAAACGTAACCAGCTCTTCCTTGGAAGTGGGGCTTGGCACTTCTCTTATTGCTCTCACTAGACTTGCCTTGGGACGAATCCCATCAGCAGTGATTAAGTGATCAAGGTACTCTATTTCTGTCACTCCAAATCTACATTACTCTAGCTTCGGAGTCAATTCACTGGTCCCCAATCTCTTCAATACTTCACATTCTCTGCCATTATATTCATTCTTATTTTTACCATATACTAATACATCATCTTGATAGATTTTTACTCTATCAACACCTTTGAGAACACTCACCATGGCTCTTTGAAAAACGAACAAAGCAGAAATTAAGTCAAAAGGCATTCGTTAATACTTATACGTACCAAATGGTGTAATAAATGGAATTGGGGATGCAAAAACATTTGATGGTATGCTGACATGGGGTCCAATGAGGTGAATAGTTTGACACCCCTCAGACAGCACATCTCTGTATTGTTAGGTAAGGGATAGCGATCCACAACTACTGCCTTGTTTAATTCTCTCATACCTACACAAAGTCTGGCCTCTCCAATTGCCTTTCTGGCGATAACCACAGGAGACACCCATTCCATTGCCTCCACCTCTTGAATCACTCCGCTCTTCTGTAATTTGTCCAACTCTTTCTTCATCGCTTCCCGAACCATCGGTAAACGTTTCTCATGTTCCCCACTTTGGGAATAGTTCATGGTTTCAGATTTATGTGATGAACGTAGTTCTTAAGATAACCTAACTCTTTTCGGAACACCTCAGGGAAATGTGCTTCAAATTCGAAGGGCTTGCGCGAACTGTCCACCTCTGAGACCATGACTCTTTCTCTTGCCATCTCTTAGTTTCACTGACGGCATTTAATTACAATAAAAAAACACAGACAAAGCTCTCTGGTGAAACCAGCTAATCAATGAATCTCCTTTGTATGATAAATATATTTTAACAGAGATTATTCTGTCATAAAACTCAATCGTTCTCCAAAAATAACTCATCAGCTCAATGGGCTGTCCACCATAAGCTTTAGGCTTGATATCCGGCTTCATTAACTTTACAGATTTTTTCAGACATTCCTCATAGAACTTTCTGGGAATTAGTGTTATTTTCGCCCCAGAATCAAATAATATTTTTACATTAGAGTTATTCACTCGGACTGTCTCAATTGGTCCTTGACATTCACCATCTCTTATGTGCATAACAAATTCCTCACATTCTAAGTCTGAGTCATATAACACTTCACTCAATTTTTTGATTTTTGCCGACCTGCAACAGGATGTAAAGTGACCCTTTCTACCACGTCTTGCATGTGGCCTTCCATCCTGGACATTCTTTGAAATTTGCCACATGCCCAACAATGCCACATCTAAAGCACCTTATTACAGGTTTCTTTACCATCTTCCCTTCTTGTTTACTTTAGGCAGCAGGGAAGCTCTTAGATTTTGCCACCTGCACCACTTCCTTTTTTTCAACACTAGATTTGTGGTTGCATATGACATCAACACACGCTAGGGAATGCTCACAAGTCTTGGCTGAGTGGGGTTGTCTTTCAACCAGAGAGCTTCCCTAGCTTTGACAAACGTACAGCCAAGGATGAACCGGTCATGCAACCTTTCATCGTTTGCTGCACCAAAATTACACGTGGCTGCTAATTTCTGCAATGCAGTTATATAACTCTTGAATGACTCCCCCACATGTTGCATCCTACGTCCAAAGTGGTATCACTCCCATACAATACTAATCTTGGGCAAATAATGTAGATCTAGTTTTCTTAAGACACTACTCATATTCACTGTGACATTAGCATCTTCTGCTGACAAGTCTGGCAGATGCTCAAAGACGTCTTGCCGCTTATGGCCCAAGCAGTGTATAAGCAATGGCAACTTCCTCTCCGCCCCCAAAGAGGTTCCACATACTCTGGCATAGTGCATAAATAATTTCTTCCATCTATGCCACAGAATTATTGGCTCACTCGGAGATGAAAGAAATAAAGGTGGGGCTGTCACGTTCTGCATGTTAATAATAAGGAAAACAACTGCCAGCACCCTCAACAGAAAATAATGCTATTGGATTGCGAATGCAACCACCAAACCAAGATCACTCAAAGCGTTACAGGAATTAGTTGGTTCACCTTGAATATGGGTATTATGGCAAAATACAAGGTAAGATGGTAAACACACACAATCGCACACACAAGAATGCGAAAGAAATAAAAAGAAAAGAAAATGTCCCAAAATGATTTCACCAGTACCCAGATAGGTACTCAAGTTACTTGTAGTTCTTGCCTTGTTATAAGAAGCAGTACATTGAATAACCGGACTCCAAGATGAGAAAATAATGTCTCACTGTTGGAAAACGAGGCAGCATCTGTGAGGCCTGCACAAATAACATGACTACATTTGTCCTTCACTGGGAACCAAACACCCAATTGTAGCGCCTGACTCTCAGAGGGTAGCGTTGCAGAGCAGTCTGAGGCTTACTCAAGGGAGGTGGTGTGGGCTAGTAATCGATATTTGCAGGTGCGCAGAAATAACACTCAATAATTGATTGTCCAGTCTGTACTTTGCTTTATAAAAGTAAGAGTACATTTATTAAACACACACACTACTCAATACTATGCACCAATTTACAAATATACATAAGCTGTTGGAATTACTTTGTGACATTGCATAACATTTCCACCCCTCCAAAGGGGTGGGTGGGGTCTAGTACCACCACTCCCATGTATGCACATCATCTTGCCCCCTAATGCAATTAGTTGAACATAACCTGGAGCGAGGGCCCTGCACACTGACACCATCCCAGTGACGACCCACCCCATTACCTCAACACTCATTAAAAATAGGTTCACCTGCCCTAGTGACACATAACCCTGACTGAGCATCTTATATTGACCATACAGTATGCACCCCTACATCTTCAGGGCTAACAGTCTGGGTTGTTCCTCACTTAAGCGCAGCAGCAAGAATACATGTTCAAGCATCACTTTAGAATGACAGTACTCATCACATTTGTGGATCATTAGAATGCATTGCAATTACAGCCCCTAAAGGCATCACAGATGAAATCACAGGATTACGCATATACATCCAGACACCCTAGGAGGAATGTCTGGAAACAAAACCCCACTTTGCTTATGACATCACCTTACACAGGTACTTCACATTACACATGTGACCTTCAGTCCCTCTAAAAGAAATAACGTTAGTAAATGCATTTCTGGTGCAATTACCCCTCTTCACCTCCAGGGGATGCCCTTCTCCAGGCATCCCCAACTCAGCTTTTCACTCCTGGAAGCACTCCTCAGTACACCCCCAGTTGTAGAACGAAAGTTCCAGCCCAGGAAGTGTTAATGCTTGTGCTGAGCCCTTGAGGGGTTATTCTTTTAGGTCCCCTAGAAACTTAGGGGGGGGGGGACTTTTCTTCATGGTGCTGGGGGAGACTGCGCTGCTCCTGCAGCTCCCCCTGCACCCTTGCACACGTGTGGTGGTGACCCCGTCCTCCTGGGGCCACCACAAGCCAAGAAAACGCTGTTTGCCCTTGCAGGCCGGTCCTGGCCTGCAAGGCATTATGGGGCGCTCCTTCTTGTCTTGCTGCATAGTATAGCAGCGGCTCTCCCGCTGCTCTCCCGGCTTCGGTGGGGGGCCCGGTCCCACCCGGACCCCCAGGTGAGTCATTCGGCTCGGGGAGCCCACCCCCGGCCGATCCACTGATTTTCGGGGGCCCGGACCTACCCGGGCCCCTGGCACCTCTCGCACTCGTCTTGGCGGGTCCCGGTCCCACCCGGGACTCCCGCCTGCTGAATGGTTGGAGGGCAGGCTGGGGAGCCCACCCCCAGCTGCCCCTGCCGGCTCCCCGCCCGGCCAGCACTCTTCCGTGCTGCCGCGGGAGCTGGCGCCTCTCTTCGGGTCTGCCCGCTCCGGCGGGCATACGCGGGAATTCCTGCTGGTCCTCCTGGTCCTCGGGGCAGTGCGACGGCACTCCCCCCGCCTTCTCCCTCACATTGGGGCCCGGGGATGGGGTCCCGGGTCCTCGGCCAACTTCACGGGGAGCGCAACTGCGCTCCCCGACTTAGACTCGGCAGCTGGGGCCCGGGCCCCCTCCCTCTCTTCACGGGGAGCGCGCCGGCGCTCCCCGCCTTGGCTTTTTTTTGGCGGGGGCCAGGGTGGGCTCCTGGCACCCCGCAGGGGAAAATCTTCATGGGGAGCGCGACGGCGCTCCCCCGCTTCGACGGGGCCCGGAGTTGGAATCCCGGGCCCCAGCGTCTTCTTCGCGGGGGGGGGCAGCGTGACAGCGCGCCCCCCCCTCGCACTGCACACGGGGCCCGGAGTTGGGATCCCGGGCCCCTGCACTTTTCCCAGGGGGGCACGACGGCGTTCCCCTGCTCCAGTTCTTCTCGGGGGCCAGGGTGGGCTCCTGGCACCCCTCTTTGCCAGCTTCACGGGGAGCGCGACGGCGCTCCCCGGCTTTGCTTCTTGCAGGGGCAGCCCCCGGGACCTGACCCACCCCGGGGGCCCATCTTGGACCGGCAGCGGAGCCCCACGCGCTTCGTCGTCGGTCATGGCAGAGGTCAAAGGTCACCTACCTTCTGGGGGGGCATATCTCAGCCCCCAGGGGTCCGATCTTGGTGATCTTGGCCTCTTCTTGCTCCTGGTGGTGCTCCCAGGCCACTGGGAGCACTTTCCTTCACCCTCCTGGTCACACGGAGGGTGGATTCAGCAGGGAGCTGTCTTCACTGGCTCCCTGCGCCAGCCTTTCGCCTGGCTCTCCTCCTGGGCCTCTCTTCTCCCTGCGCAGAGGCCCCTGCTTCGGCGCACTGGTCCTGGTCTCTTCTCCTGACGCTGTTCAGGATTCTGGAGCAGTCAGGGGGTTCCTCCTTCCAACTGCCCATTGTGCCAGGCTCCAGCACCTTCTGCCTCAGCAGACCACACCCCAGAGAGCTTCTCTTCCTGTGCAAGTTCTTTTAAGAATTTTGGGAGGGGGCTGGCAGGAAGTCTCTGTTTGCCCTATCACACAGCGACACATCACTTCTCTGCCCCTGCTCCCTCCTTCCTGCCCAGGCCTCTGGGTTGGTTCAAGATGGTGTCGTCCAGGGTCTCCTGCCACATGGTCTCTGAAAGCCCCTTCCCCCCTCGCTGCCTTCCCTCCAGAGCGGCCTGGTGCCTGGCACCAGGTGTCAGCTACTGATGGATGAACCTGTAGCTCCACCCATCTTATCTTCCTTGGAGAGGAGGCCTTAGCTCGTGGAAGAAAGGTTATCAATCCAGCCTGCTGAGGGCAGGCCCCAGCCAGGCCCTGGTTATGGCTGAGTCAGAGAAATATGACATTTCTGGATGACCCAAAAGCAGTACAAATATGACTTTGGACTCTGCAGAATACTTCTTCTCACATAAGTTACAGTGGACTTTGGTGCGTGTCTGGAATTTGTAGGCCCTATGAAAGTAAAACTAGCCCATGTGCTCCCTATCCCCATAAGAGAATAATGGAATTAACACTGTAAAGCACACTGACTTTCCCTGGCATGTTTCTTCCCACTGTATAAAGCCTATTCCATGTCACCACCCCATTCTGCATAAGTCCTGCCACACCAGTCTATCTGCACCTGCTCCTTGGCTGCGCACGCTAGGACTCTCCCCTGCGCAGCCCCTACACGTGTGCACACGCATGTACACATGTGTCTGCATGTAACCAGCCCGGTGACCCTTACTCCAGCTGCTGCGCAGTGGCCTGGTCAAGCCAGGGGGACACCAGTAAAATCCCCATGCAGTCTCTTTCATGGTGAGTTCACTGTGGGTGAGTCCCAACCTATGAGGCTCCCCCACAGTAAAAGCTCAACAATTAGGTGCTCAAAAAGCAAAAAATCCGGGCGGCCCATAGTGTCAGAACCACCTTCTAACACTCACAAATATAGAATAATCCAGATAGAAGTTGGCAACAACACACAAAATATTTTCGGTGTGTTAAGAAATTGCCCTCAGTGATGCTTCCTGTAAATCATCCTCTGATTTGTTGAAGTGTTTAGAATAATCAATGCCAGGTTCCAGCATTTCAAAGTGAGGTTAAGACCAAACTAAGATGGCTACCGGTGACGTTGCAGTATGAGTGAGGTAGTCAGAGGGCGTGGAGTGCCGAGTAAGGTGAAGAGCAGCTTCATCATCAGACGGCATCCACGCTCCGCACTCTCATGGAGCCTGCATCGGAATGTCGTTGCACAAAGGTGACGTGGCAACAACAGAGGCCTTAACAATGCATACATGCCAACATTTTAGAAGAGTAAAGTGGGAGATTATAGAAAAAAAATCGGGAGAATGGGGCCTTGAATCGGGTTACTGTTATGTATGGGCTTTGCAAGTGTGCTGCTGCAGGATCGGACATTTGAAATGCAAATGCACGTTTTTTTCTTACCTTTCAGAAGCATGGAGGGCAATGGCAGGCAGAAAGAGGGTGATGCAAGTGTTGTGAACTGGCCTGCAGGAGCAGGTTGCTGGCAGTGCATACACCATGTTACACAGTACCAAGCCCTGTCAGCTGAAACCCCTGAGTAATCGGGTTTTTGCTTGAAGGAATCGGGAGGCGGGAGGCGGGAGGCTAGCCTTGAAATCGGTAGTCTCCCGCCTGAATCGGGAGGGTTGGCATGTCTGACAATGGTAAGAGCCACGCGCAGGTACTCGCCTTACATGCACAGCTCCTCACGTTGTGGCAACAAGTGCTGTGAGAAAAATAAAATTTTCCAAACACGCGGTGATCAAAGTGGGCAATATGAAGCAAATTACACGCAGCTTACGGGCAGCTGCAGCCTACATGCGCCCACATGGCCTCACACATGCAGCACAGCACTCTGGCATAGAAGCTGATGGAAAAAACAGCATTCACGTTCCAATACAGATAATGTTTGCGCACAAGGGTTACTCACGGAGGATTGAAAGTCACCTGCCCCTTAGTAGCAACAAGCGAACTGTAGAAAATATCTTAGGAGTCCTTGTAAAATGAACGTGTGTTCTTGAAGATGAAAAAATTGATGTTGGGGTTTGAGGCATGAATGACATTTCCCATACTTGTCGCCAATATAGAAATGATACATTTTCCACAAGCTGGATATAAACTCTTCCTTTTTTCATGCACATAAGTCCAGTACAATAAACCCCATCCATCAGTCAGCAGCTCCTGGATACCAAATGCCTCTTCACTTCTAATAATAACATTCCTCCCTGGAGCCTTTATTACATAAACCTTCCAGAACAATGGCAGGCTAGCAAGGCTACCATAAAGCCCCTTGTATAGCTTACCATAGTGAGCTGCTGGGAGATAAACTAAAGGAAATATCTCCTGAGGTCAGACTTCTCTGGATGCAGGGTAACACAAAGTAAGCAGGAAAAATACTGTTACTCAGACTACCTGACAGTTTAAAGACCAGAGTTTCTCTAATACGCCAAACCAAACATTGGCAACTAAGCCAATGGCTGAAGAGAGCTGATCCACTGCCCAATTGTATGTATGCTGTTCTGAATGGCTGAACTAATATGTGAATGACACTTTGTCTGATGAATAACTGAAGTGGGCTTAGCTAAAGCCCATTTTTTCTAAGCAAGATTGTGTATTATTCTTTAAAAAACATGAGTCTGGTGAGACAGCTAAAACGCATAGACATAGATAGAGCGCAGGGTGTCATTGGCTCACACTCACAAGATATACAGCAATGGTCCAGAGCATCACAATCTTCCCTGAAAGACATGGAACAAATGTGGTACTGCAGTGCCACCCAATGCAAGCTTCCTTCAAAGACATGGATCAAGTATTCTACTGCAGGGCCAGTCAGTGCAAACTTCCTTCAAAGACATGGAACAAATGTAGTACTGCACGGCTAGTGCAGTGCTTAATTTTAGCCAGTGGTTTCCGGTGCTCAGCACTTACACTTAATTGTCAACACGCGCTTGTTACAGTCTGCCAAAAGGTGGCACTGTCTGGCAAATTTAGAGATGATCACAACAACAGTTAAATATTAAGTCAATACACATTAAAAATGACTAATCCCTGCTGCCCACGCCATTCTTATAGCATTAGGGGCCTGAAATAGCCTGACTTGTCACACTTGTAGGAGTGTGAGGGTTAGTAGTTGTGTTGTTACAATCATTGGCAGCATGGAAGGGGCAATATGTGGTGCAAGCTGCAGTGGCCTCCTGACGAGAGCCCTGGCACTTATTGCTTTACAAATTAAGTACTGGGCAAGTGCAAGCTTCATTCAAAGACATGGAACAATTGTGGTATTGCAGGACCACTTCAAGCTTCCTTCAAAGACATGGAACAAGTGTGGTACTGGGCAGCACCATTTAACTCCTCCCTTAGATATAACAAACAAACAGAATTTCAGATTTGGTACAAGTGTAAGAAATAGCACTAGGGTGTATGAGTTCAAGCTTGACTCATACACATAGCAAGATTTCCACACACAAAACAGGTACAGCACCAGGCAAGAGTACATGCTTCCCAAACACCCATAGAACATATAACGGTCTGGTCAGAAACAATGCAAACGTCTGCTCGCATACAGAGAACATGGGCAGCATCTGCAGCAGCAGTCCAAGCTTGTGTGTAAGCACACAATGTGCAGCATTTGAAAGCAGGGTAAGGTCCCCTCACATGCAGCACTGGTACAAGATGGCCATCAGCAATGCAAGCTGAGATATCCTCACATACAGAACAGGTATCGCACTGGCAACAGCATCCAAGCATATTTCAAGCACAGAACACCCAGAGTAAAGTTAAGAGGTGGGTGAGCCACTAAAGGCCTGAGCGAAATGCCAGGCTCCAGTTCAGCTCAGGTCCTCTTGAGCCCTCAAGTCTAGAATGAGCGGATCTTTCTTGTGTCTTCTGCCTGCTACCCACACTTTAGCCTCATGCACCACGAATGAAAGACAAAGCATTATACGTTGATGTCAAACTGTAACAAGAAAGGGATACCAATCTGGTGGCTGAGTTACACAATGTGAGACGAGAAAACCTGGGATCAATCACGGCTTGGCCACTTGACCAAGTTGTGAGCTCCTAGGCAATTATTTTATTTTATTGTGCCTCCCTTTTTTTATTATTACATATGAGAAAACCTTTAACTACTTGAGGATGTGTGCTGTTCAAAAATCTCTCTTGTGTTTGACTTAATGGACCATAATGTTACACTGTGTAAAATAGGAATATAGTCTACATATAGGGTGCACTTGACAACTGACTTGCCTGTTAGTTCACTAATAGTATTGCCATTTTAGTGAGGTGTGTCGGCATGAATGTTTCTAAGTTCATGTTTAAAAGCTATCATTTTAAATAATTAATCCTCAATGCAGTGATGTTATCTGATGTACGAAGGTGAAACACTTGTCAAAGAAATATACTTTTTTGGGATTTTGAAGACACTTAATCAAATGTTTACATAATATTTGTTGCACAATTTCCATGGCAAATGTTCCCATGACTGAGCTTGTGTCCGGGCTCTTAGAGCCTAAACAGACCATTAACTCTGCTCTCCCTGTTAATTTGTTGGCTCGCCCACCTCTACTACAGTACTGTGTGTAACAGTTATTCAAGTTCCCATTCTCACAGTATCTTGCTCTAGAGAGCAATATATTGATTTCTGAGATTCTGGCCGGTTTCGACAAGTCTTAGAGGGATAACTATTTCTACTGGTTTTAATAAGGAAGAATTGTGGATTAGCGGCCCTAAGAAGCTGTTTAAAATTACCTGTGCATTTCTTTTGCATAAAATGAAAAAAATAATGCTCAATCATGAATTTACCCAGACTGGTGGTGCTGCCATCAATATTACATCACTGAACTCAGGATTCTGAAAATTCCAGCATTACACAAAGAGCAACTGTTGCAAATAAGCCCTTCACATTCAGCAGGATTGTGGTAAGGATGTAATCTGTAGCTGGTGGTGCATTTAGGAGCACCTGGTCATAAATATATTGCTAAAGCATGGTGTGAAAGCCACTGCCATCGACAGACAGTACATATTCCATTGAAATGACCACTAAATTTGCACAGCCACATGATTTTACTTGAAAAACTATATAGCGCAGAAACAATGATGTGTTGAAATTGGGTTGCAGCAAATATTTGTAATTTGCACATTGCTGAGATGCTGGAATAAAGGTGGTTGGATGCCTGTTACGGAGGCTTCTGATCAGGAGACCAGTCAACTAGGCTTCCTGGGTTGACAGATGCAGTTCCAGTCCTTCTCACCCAAGCAAGAAGGCAGAAGGGCAGCAGGTCAGCCCAGCAGGGCAGCAGTCCAGCAGAGCGGTAGTCCTTTCAGCAGCACATCAGTCCTTCTTCCTGGCAGAGTCCACAGGTCCAGAAATGTATTGAAGAGATGAGGTCTGACTTCCAATATTAATACCTAGTGCCTACTTTGAAGTGGGAGAAGCTTCCAGAAGATTTCACCCACCAGAGGAGCTTGGAATTTCCTGCCTCCTTGCCCTGGCGCCAGATTGTCTGGGGTCACAATAAACTAGTGTCAAACCCTTTTTGACAGTGCCCAGGCAGGGCCTTTGTGATGTGCAAGTGTGGTAGGAGACAGCTCCTCTCCCTTGTTAACTCAGAGGGCCCATCCTGCCAACACCTAGCTCCCCTTTGTCTCACAGTCTGGGAGCAATACACAAAGACTAACTGCCAACTACACCTAGTCATGGGAACCAGGATACAGGGAGCAGACAGCAAACGGTTTGGGCAAGAAAATGACATCTTTCTAAAAGTTGCATTTTCAAATTTGTGATTAGTAATCCGACTTCACTATTAAAGAGGGCTTTTAATTACAATTATTTAGACACCAAACCTGAGCTGTCTGCCTGCTCCAAATTTGAAGTTACAGCTTATTAAATATAATAAGGTATACCCAATGTTATCCTACAGGAAAGGTAGGCTTTGCAGTAGTCAAAGATGAATTTAAAGGTTTTTCACTACCAGGACATGTAAAATTTAAAAGTACATGTCCTACTTTTTAAATACACTGCACACTGCCCTCTGGGCTGAACAGGGCCTACCCTAGGGCTAGCTTATATATATTAAGGAGAAGGTTTGGGTCTGGAAAAATTGTTTATTTTGCCAGGTCAAAATGGCAGTTTACAAACTGCACACACAGGCTGCAAAGGCAGTCTTGAGACATGTTTAGAAGGGCTACTTTAGCAGGTGGCACAATCAGTGCTGTAGGCCCACCAGTAGCATTAAATTTACAGATCCTGGGTACAGTTGGTACCACCCTACTAGGGACTTACAGGTAAATTAAATGTGCCAGTTGGGTATAGGCCAATTCCACCATGTTTTATGGAGAGAGCACAAGCACTTTATCACTATTTAGAGTCCTAAGGCCAGCAAAATGGAGATCAGCAAAAATAGGAAGGGTGAAGGTAAAAGTTTGGGGGAAGACTACCCTAAGGCTGACAGGCCTAACACTTCCTCATTAAAACCAGTAGGAATAGTTATCCTTGTGAGACACATCGAAACCGGCCAGAATCTCAGAAATCAATATATTGCTCCCTAGAGCGAGATACTGAAAGAGTGGGAACTCAAATAACTGTTATACACAGTACTGTAGTACAGGTGGACGAGCAAACTAATTAACTGGGAGAGAATAGTTAAAGGTGTGTCTTGGCTTTAAGAGCCGAGGCACAAGCTGATGGAACTCGTGCAACAAAAATGTAACATTTTGATAAGGTGTCTTCAAAATCCCAAAAAGTATATTTCTTTGAAAAGTGTTTCACCTTAGTACATCAGATAATATCACTGCATTGAGAGGTGTTTATTAAAAGTGATAATTTTAAGTAAGTAGCTTACTTCAAGAGCTTTGATTTACACTAGTGGACCGATGCACCAGATACTCAACCTGTGTCTCTTATGTCACCATCTATGGTGTGTACCGGTGCGTGAGCAGTGTGCTTGTATAAGTGCAGGATAGCCCTTCCTGGGCGACTCATAGCCAGGCTCAATAGACCTGGCTGCATTTAGAGTAGTGGGAGGAGTTGTCACTTGCACCTGAATGGACTATGGCTGCCTCTCACAAAGCTGTCATCGCCTCCTGTGGTGAACCTGGCCTGAGCCAGGCGTAACTTTGTTTGTACCAACTTCAAAGGAAAATGTGGTATAAATATTGGGGCCCTGACCCCAGAACTTTAGATTACTGCTGGTCTAAGGAACCTGCCAGGAAGAAGGGCAGGAAGAGCTGTGAGGAGAGACTACCACTTTGCTGTGTCTGTCTTGGGCAGGGAAAGGACTGGACTGTTCTTTCTGCATTCGAAGTATCTCCAAGGGCTTGATCTAGAGCTTGCCTCCTGTTGGAAGTCTCAGGGAAATCAAAGACTTCAACCTCTTCTGGGTATCGGCTTCTGGAACTGGATGTTTCATTTGTCACAGAGAAAAAAAGGTAGCCCGACGCCGTCAACGATGCCGCTGCCAGCTACGTGACCTGAAAGCACCGCAGAGGGCAATGCCGCACTTCGCACCGCAACCCTGGTCTCACCAATGATGCCCCCTGATGCCGACACCAAGCCGCTGCTTGCACCGTGACCTGTGGGCACCGCACTCCGCACTGCCTTGCTTCACACTGCTGCCCTGGTATCCTCGACAATGCCGCAATGCCGTGACCGACACCGCTGCCGGCACCGTGACCTGTGGACACCACTCGAGGAGAACGCGGAGCACCGTCCCACTTCACACCGCAGCCCTGGTCTCACCAACGACGCTGCTCCAAGTTGACATCGACGCCGCTGCCTGCACCATGGTTTTGGGGCACCGCTCATAGGTTACTCGATGCACTTCCCCGTTCCACACCGCAGCCTTGGCCGACCGACGCCAGCGCCATCGACTTCAGATCGTCAACCGACACCACTGCTTGCACCGCGACCTGTGGGCCCCTCCCACCGCATTGCCCTGTCTCGCATCGCAGCCTTGGGTCTCCCGACGACAGCACTTCAGCAACGACAACTCCGCTGTTTGCACTGTGACCTGTTAGAACCACAATGAGCACTGCCCCACTTCGCACCGCAGCCCTGGTTTCACCGACGCAGCTGGACGACCGTCACCAAGCCGCTGCCTGCATTGTAACCTGATTGCACCGCACGTCCTGCTGCTCTGCTTCACTCCGCAGCCCAGACGCATGCCGATGCCAGTGCTCCTGACGTCAAACTCACAGAGTTCGACCTGCAACGCGTGTGACTTCAAGGGCCCGACGACTCCTGCACTGACTTCCGGAACCGACGCCTGCCGACACCACTCCTCCGTAGTTCACCGCAAGGTCCACCGCCCTGGATCTCCAAAGGTACTGTTTTACTGGTCTCCCCGACACCATAGCTGGCCCGCGACGCCGCTACCGGCCGGAACTGTGGGATTTGTTTGTTCACGACGCCGTGATAGCACCGGACGGAGGTATCGACTTCAAGGAACTGTATATAAAGTCTATTTTTGCTTTATTCGTATTTTGATCACTGTATGTTGAATTTGTATCATTTTCAGTCGTGTTTTACACAGATAAATATTAGATATTTTTCTAAAACTGGTGTGGTGTCATTTTGTAGTGTTTTCAGTGTATTACTGTTTGTTATATGCAAATGCTTTACACACTGCCTCTGGGATAAGCCTGTCTGCTCGTGCCAAACGACCAAGGTGGTGAGCAGGGGTTATTTTAGATGTGTAATCCCCTTATCCTGACTAGCGTGATGGATTCTGCCCTGGCTTAGGTGCAAACCCTAGCCAACCAGAACACCCATTTCTAACAGTGAGAATGTGTAGTTTCCTAAATATGATTTTCATATGCTGAGAGCCAGTTAAGAAGTGGACATGGCAAGAAGCGACCCCTAACTGCTTGTTGACATGGTGGGTCCTACTGGAAACTGATGTTAGGCTTTGCTATTTCCTGTGCTTCCCCCACCCCTACCCCGCCCCCAGGCACCATCATCTGCTATCCTGCAGTCTACAGTCCACCCGGCCCACTCCTCAAAACTGTTGTCCCTCAAAACCGTGACTTGCTAATGGGTCTCCAGTAACTTCACCTGCAAGTAAATCCAACATCTGAGGGAGACTGTATCTATAAACTCATATACTGGGTCAGAGTGGGTGAGCAGTTCAGGACTAGTCACTGGCTCTCATGCTAGGCTGCTTCTGGGTCTCAAGACAGCACTTTAGCAGTCAGACAGAAATTCCTTTCCAACAGAACTCCTTGCTTGTTTCCAGCCTGAAGGGGATGGGTTTCCATCTCTCTAACCACCTGAACACACCATTACATATCTCACAGGTGCTAAAGTGTAATGCTTCTAAGTACTGGATGAATGTGCACAGCATACATTGACTTCTTAGGTAGGGTTCAGCCTTAATCACATGTACTGCTTTCTTAAACATCTGGGCAGCATAATTATCAGGTACAAGGACAGGTTTGAACAATTCTTCCTGGAACTTGGTGGACTAGAAATGGTATCATCTAAATTTTGGTGTCCAGCTCCATGATAGACATTAGAAAACAACTATTCCAGCATACAGGATGTGGAGAGATGGGCATGAATACAAAAAGAGAAAGTAACTATTCCTGAGTGCGTAAGGAGCCAGAGAAATCTATGACCCTCATGGGATGACCCATAACATCCTGGCCATGCAACTCAACCCTGTAGAGAGAATATTGGTCACATGCATCCATCCTTACCCCAGAAGTACAGAATAAGGATGTACCCAACAATTAATGGTACCGGCAAATAATACCAATTGTTGTTATCATTCTGAATTTGACCACTGATTCAAGCAAAATGGAGCACAGGAGAACTAAGTCATAGCACCACAGTAGTTTTGGGGAAATGGAAGCACGAACTGGCACACAGGGAAATCTAGGACCTCGAGAGGGTTCCCTAATAAAGGAGAGAGAGTACACCGAGAGAGGGAGTAAGAGAGACATTGGCATTAGATCTGATATCCTACTGTTACTACTCTCACTGTCAAGCCAGGTGTTCTGAGCACCTCTACTTCTGATATCTTCTGATATAAATAGGGCCTTCCATTCCCTTGCTCAATTCTGGATCCAGTATGATAGATAAGAGAAATGGAAAGGGTAAGAAGCTGGCTGGGAAAACCCAAAATCTTTAAAGAACAAAAATTCGGAGTTGAAAAAAACTTAGAAAAAGAGGCAAACAAGACAAAATTCAGGAGCAGCAGATCCAGGAATTCAGGTAGCACCTAAGAGCACAGCAAGATAGATGAGAAGGCACAAATTCTTCAGAACAGAGACAAGCAAAGTTATGATGCACAGAAGAGTAACCACAGCCCGCTTTTCTGGTATATAGGGAACTATGCACTGGATGTAGGAAAAAGAACAGAGGAAGGACTAGGTACCTATCATGGTTTGAGATAAATAGTAATGAAACTACTATTCCAATACATTTCTCTCAAGTAAGGAATTCGAACTGGAATCACAATTCAGGACAAATTCCTGAAATGGACAATGCAGTTTTAGTGAATATCAGAGCCTGTGACCAAAACAAGCCTAACCACAAAATCAACCCCATTCCTGGGTGACCAACACAAGAGGCCACATGAGTCATACCAACCAAAATCCAGAACGGGGAGAGGATAACACAATTGATATCAAACAAGCCCGGCACCCGAGCAGCAGCAAAAGAATTGACTCTGAGGCAGAAATACAAGGTGGCTCCCCCACACCAGAAAAGTCTGCAGTGTCAGTGTAGGAATTTTGAGTTTTTGATTGAGGGGGGTGAAGACCCTTCTCAAGCAACAACCACAATCCCTGTAAGGGCTAACCACAAAAGTCATTAAAATAACCTGTAATTAGTTTGCTAGTTGTTTGGCACAAAAGCAGTTAGGCTTAACTTTGAGGCACTGTGTTAAGTATTTATGCAGCACACAAACATTAATAAAGAGAAAACACAACACAAGAAAAATATCAGTAGAACTGAAGTTATGAATTTTCAAATTTTTTAGTAAAAACTAGCATCTAAAAGATCAAAGCACCATCCACGGACATCTAGTCGTGCAAGACCAGGGAAAAGTGGAAAGTTATGGCCAACCACGATGAAGTGCAGTTCGGATACAAGAGGTGGATTGGGCCCGGTCTCTGCTTACCGTCGGACTTAAAAGAATTTTTGAAAAAAAATGTCTGTTCAGCAGGGCAAGACAGCTGGCAGTGTCTGAGGAGGAGGCATCATTATCAGGGACCCTCTGGACAAAGGTGCAGTGAAGATGATTCCTTAGTTTGTACTCAGTCTCTTTTTTGAAAGTTGAAAATCTCCAGGGGGACGAGGCTGCAGGCTGTAGCCAACGAGAGCCCCAGAAGGCTGGATACCCTTACAAAGAGGAGTTGGTGAACAGGATTTGCTACTGCAGAGAAGGTAGCAGAAGGTACCACAAAGTCAGTGCAGGCGATGCACCGCGAGCGGATTGGCAAGCAGGAAGGTCCTGCAGAGAGTGCCAGGTCCAACAGTCAGCATGCCCCTCAGTCCCCACAATAGTTGCTGAGGACACATGGTGTCTCTTGTCCTTAACCCAGCTCTGAGGAAACACACTCCACTGAGAACCCAGAAGCCAAAGTAAGGCTTTCAAATGAGGCTGTGACCTCACCTGAAACCTAAACCATAATTCAGGCAGTGTCCAATGTCTCTGGGTGATAGTTCGCAGGAAGTTCTGATCACTGGTCACTGACTTCCTGATACTTGGACTCCTACAGATCTCCAGTCAGCTCTTTAACAGGCAGGTAGTCCTTTTTTAGCAAAAATTCTCCATGCTTGTTCTCAGCTTGAAGTAGGTTGAATATGGTTATGACAGCCTTGTTCCACTTGCACAAGCACTACAGGTGAACAAACTCATGGTCCACATGCTTCTAAATATTCGATCAAGGTGAATAGCTGTTAGAAACGGGGTAGTGTGGTGCGGAGCGGGTAGGCCAAACTCGGAGGCATTGTGTAAAGCATCTGCGCAGCATACTCACAAGCGACACACCAGGCACACTACAAAAAGAGACTCCACACCAGGTTGCATGAAAATAACTTGTGTATTATAAAACACACATTAGAATGCAATCTCAGGTACAGATAAACTGTGCCAACCGGCACCGGGTAGCAGTTCACAGGGGGACTATTTACACGGCAGGGCCAATCGGGCCGCTGCCCGAACCATCACAAGGACAAAGAAAGAATAAATGTAAAGTCCATCAGCAATGATAACTGTAACCAGTCAATCCCTACCGGTATACCATGCGCATAGCAACATTGCGACACGCATTGGGCGTGAACATAAGCATCACCACATTAGTGTCAGGCATGTAAATACATTAACATGTGGCATCTGGTTGGCATGAAACCATTAGGCATGAAATCAACAATGCACCCCTCAGGGAAAAGCATTAGGCCTAAACATGTCAGCATTGGGCATAAACATGCAAGCGTGAAGGCATCATCAGTAGCCTGAAGCATTAAGCAGGAGCATATGAGGTCAGGCGTAACCTAAAACATCCTGTCAGGCATCTCATTAGGAACAACAACATTAGCATACACCCATTATGCCTAGCCTTAGAAACATTGCAATAAACATAAAAACCTTATCATTAAGCATTAACCTGTGGACATAAACCTCATTAGCAAAAATCACATTATACGGAAACATGTGAGCATAGAGGTATCATCACATTAGCAGGAGGCCGAAATCAGAGTAGGCATAAACCCAGAACATCATAACCTGACATTAAGCATAGGCCCAAAAACGTACCCAGGCATGAATCATGAATCACAGGCCTGTTAGGCATGAAAGCATATTAGGCACAACTATAGGCATAAAATCAGCACTGCCAACCTGAGGGAAAAGCATTAGGCATCATCCTAGGTACAAATGCATTATGCAACCATATTATGCAATAAATCATATGGGGCAATAGGCCTCGCCAGCATAAACACAGTTCACCCCAATCGGGGGCACAACACCCTGAGACTGGCCCCAGGCCAACTGGCCTCTCTCAGGGGCTCAAATGCCCTATGTCCCGCAAAGTCAGGGCTGGCTGCAAGGGTAGCGAAAACAAAGGTGCGCAAAACCGGCCTAAACGTAGCGGCTGCCCACTACTTGCTGGGCAGCTGTGCGGGCAAAAATGTGGGCACTGGCACTCCTGCGCCCTTACTCTCTACTGGGAACATGGCGCTGGCACCCCTGTTCCCTGAGTCCCTCACTGGGACTCGTCACAACAGATTGCGCCCACGTTGCAGCTGCCCCCTGTCAGGCGGGGCAGCCGGGGAGTCAGCACGGGCCCTCACGGTGCCCTAAGCACTACCACAGGGGGCGGGCACCGACCATGTGCCCCGATACACCCCTCACTCAGTGTACCACGGGACCCCACTCACCGGCAGTCCGGGGCCTCTCTGGGTGTCTCTGCAGTCTCCGGGCACCGGCAATGTGCCCCGACAGGTCCCACTGCTGGGATCTCTCCTCCGTCCTCAGCGGAGCCTTCTCCTCATCAGCAGCGTGGAGGGGCAGGCACCGACAACGTGCCTCGGGCCCCCTCCGCCGCAGGACTCCTCCTTGCCTCAGCTGCTGCCACAGGGCTCTCACCATGCACGGGAGTAAAGTTGCAGCGCTAAGTCCAGGAATGCAGGACTAAGAGTCCTGGGGGCTGGAAAACAGTTGTAGCACTTCATGAGGCGTTAGACAGCAAGCAGAGCACAGTCAAGGCAAATATAGCACTCTGGCAGCACAGCGCTGCAGGACCCACGCACCTTCTTCTCCTGGGCAGGGGCTGGAGGCAGCGCTCACGAGGCGCTAGATGGCTCACAGTCCCAGGGTCCCACCCGAGGGAGTAGCGCCCACGCTCCTCACCACCTTGGCGTGCAGGCAAACAGATGATAGCGCTCACGAGGCGCTAGGGGGACATGCAGGGGGATTCCCTCACCAGACGTCAGCTGCAGGATCCACGCTCCTCCTCTCTTTGGGGATGGAGATATAGCGCTTTGACAGCACCGCGCTGCAGGCGTCAGCTCCTCCTCTGGCAATCAGGAAAATAGTGCCTCCCAGGTGCTAGGGAGCTGGCGAGGATCCAGAGTCCCACACAAGGAAGTAGTGCCCACACTCCTCACCTCCTTGGAATACAGGCATTCAAAGTGTAGCGCTCACGGGGCGCTAGGGGCCAGGAGACAGTTAATGCAGGGCGAGATCAGCAGGCAGTAGGGCAGCTCACCAGACCTGAAGCAGCAGTTCCTAGGAACAGTCATCCTCCATTACGATGGCCATCCTGCTAGCGCAGCAGTCTCCACTCCAGCAGAGTCTCTCACTAGCCCTGTGGACAGCAGAGGGGTACAGATGGGCTCAGGGGCCAGCACACAGGCCCTTGCGGCGGTACCTCCTGGCAGAGTGTCCCCTCTCAATCAAGTCCACGCTCAGTCTGTCACATGGAGCCTCAGCTCCTCTATATATGCACTCCTCACCCCACCTACCAGAAAGGGCTAGAACCTTCTAGAAGGCTCTCTGGTAATCCGGTCCCAACTGGTTTTGGGGGAGGTGTAGAGCACCCTGCCTGCCAGGCTTCCCTCCAAAAGCTGGGGGTGCTGGGAGACAGACAACTAGACCGCCAACCCACCTCAGACAGGCAGGCACAAAGCACACCAAACAGGGTGACATTTTAAAAGTGACATTTTTAAACAGCGTAAATAAACCTCTGCACATCATTGCGCAGCATTCTCACACACATACAGCAAAAAGGCTAGGAGGAAAAGGCGAAAAAGTTCGGGATGACCCTGCAAGCAGGGCCAAGTCCAACAATAGCACATATTCATTTCCAGATATGGTTCTAGCTCCAATCATAAGCAATGTTTCCTGAAAAATCTAAGCACCCAGCATATCAGGGAATCAGCAGAAGGAATGAGGCAGTCCTATTAGGGAAGGAAATCCAGAGGTAGAGCACTCTGGGGACTCATCCTACCAAGATGCTGAGGGATACTTTATGCCCCCAGCTCCAGTCGAACGCCAGGAGTAAGAGGACCCGAGAACCCAACCGAGGCTGGGAGATCCCAAAGGACCAGCAGTGAATGTAAGGCGCTGTGTTGAAGGACCTGTCAGTCAAGTAAAATAGGTAACAGGAGAACTAAGTCTTAGTGGCAGGGCAATTTAGGGGAAAGGGGAGCATGAACTGATGCATGGGGAAACCTAGGCCCATGACAGGATACTCTAAAGAGAGGAGTTAGAGAGAGAGAGCACTCCAAAAGAAGTAGTAAGAGCGACAGTGGCATAAAGAGAATCAGAGGGGCTTCTCCAGCTGAGATAAGGAGAAAGTGCTGAGAAGAAAAGGACACAGAAGAGAAATAAGAGTAGCAGGCATAGACTATTCCCAAATACACCTACTTACCTGTTCCTACTTCGAGGGAGGCAGAGACGCATCCCTGGTTTGGCTCCTGCTGTGGTGAACTATTAGAAAGCTACAAATAAAGGTCCACATTTTAGTCTAGATACCCCTCTCACATGTGATCAAAGACATATCCAAATCCAAGCTCATATGTTATGATGGAACTGCATCTGCAGTGAGTTACTCAGTGGGGTGGGGTTGGATGATGGCTGGGGGGTAGTGTGCAAGGGTCCCAGGATGCCAAGTCCTTGCAAAATTTGACAGGTACTCCTGACTGAGCAGCAAGAGGATCCCGTCCAAAATGGCTATGGTTGAAAAGAAACCAAGGGAATGATCTAGACCCAAAATAGTGGAACAAATTAATTTCAGGATAAACGATCAAGTGGAAGGAGGAGGTGAAAGTGTAGCAAACCCTGAGCAAGTATAAGCAATAGATAAAGGACTTAGAGCTTTTAGCACTTCCCTTTTAGAGTACTCAACTTGACCACAGGAGCACTGCTGATTTTAGGTTGCTCTCTGTATCAAGTTCAGGTGATGTCTAAGCTCTGTAGAATGAATACCTTCTAGCGTGTTCAAGTATTGCCTTGGCTTGTACTCTAATGATGTTTAAATGGAGGTCTTCTGTGGGTGCCAAGCTCGAGTGAGTCAGGGTCAACTGTATGCAGACTATTGTGAGCTCTGTACCATTGTGTATATTCATGGAATGGTGGAAGAGTATTCATGATGTTTAGCATAGTAACTGTCTATTTGTCTCTTTACAGGCATTACGTTATTCAGTGTATCCTTCCATTGCAGGTGTAGGGAGTCAATATTATGTCTAGTATTCTGCCTGATTAGAGATAAACAGTTACAACAAACCCACAGGCATTGAGAGATGAAACAGAGTAGAAAAAGACCAGCATACAAACTTAGATATACCCAGAAGAGTACCAGCACAAAAAGATGAAGGACGAAATGTTGAACATTATCAAACATTTACCCCCAGTCACAGATCTGGGTTAAATCCATCGTTTTTTTGCTCACCATACTACCCCAGTTTGAATACTGCCATATGCAAATCAGTGTCTTGACCCTGCTCTCCATTGGAACAGTCCAGCCTGAACTACCGGGCCAGGTCCTTCCTGGACTGGAAACAAGCATCTGGGACCGGTTCCAGGGTATCACCCCTTATCAGCCAGGCTATCTTGAATAAAGTGGCACAGTGAGCACAAGACCCACGTCTGGGCATACCCTTCCCACTTAGGATGACATTAGCAACACAAAAATATGATGAACGGAATGCTGAACATTGTCAAACATTCACCCCCAGTCACATATCTGGGTTAAATCCAATTGTTTTTTTGCTCACCATGCCACCCCAGTTCGAACACCGCCATATGCAAATCAGTCTTGACCCGCTCCCCATGGGAAAAGTCCAACCCGAACTGCCAGGCCAGGTCCTCCCTAGACCGGAATCAAGCATTCTGAGACCAGTTTTGGGGTATCACTCCTCATCAGCCAGGCTAACTTGAATCCAGTGGCACAGTGAACACAGAACCCACGTCTGGGCATACCCTTCCCACTTAGGGCAACTATAGCAACACAAAAAGATGATGGACGGAATGTAGAACAATGCTAAACATTCGCCCCCAGTCACAGATCTGGGTTAAACCCATTGTTGCTTTGCTTACCATGCCACCCTAGTTTGAACCCTGCCATATGCAAATCAGTCTTGACCCTGCTCCCATGGGAACAGTCCAGCCCGAACTGCCAGGCCAGGTCCTCCTTGGACCGGAAACAAGGATCCTGGGACTTGTTGCAGGGTATCGCCCCTCATCAGCCGGGCTAGCTTGAATCCAGTGCGATACAAAAGGGGATGATGGACGGAACGTTTGAGCCAATCAAACACTCACCCCCAGTCAACTGATCTGGGTTTAATCCATCATCATTCTTTAGCTCACTCCACCACCCCAGTTCAGACATGGCCATATGCAAATCAGTCTGACCCTGTGCCTCATGGGAACAGTCCAGCCCGAACTGCCAAGCCATGTCTTTCCTGGACCGGAAACAAGCATCCTAGGACCGGTTTCTGGCATTCCAGCCGTCATCAGCCAGGCTTGCTTGAATCCAGTGGCAAAGTGAGCAAGGGACCCACGTCTGGGCATACCCCCGCCAACTTAGGGCGAACAAAGCGATACAAAAGGGGATGATGGACGGAACGTTTGAGCCAATCAAACACTCACCCCCAGTCAACTGATCTGGGTTTAATCCATCATCATTCTTTAGCTCACTCCACCACCCCAGTTCAGACATGGCCATATGCAAATCAGTCTGACCCTGTGCCTCATGGGAACAGTCCAGCCCGAACTGCCAAGCCATGTCTTTCCTGGACCGGAAACAAGCATCCTAGGACCGGTTTCTGGCATTCCAGCCGTCATCAGCCAGGCTTGCTTGAATCCAGTGGCAAAGTGAGCAAGGGACCCACGTCTGGGCATACCCCGCCAACTTAGGGCGAACAAAGCGATACAAAAGGGGATGATGGACGGAACGTTTGAGCCAATCAAACACTCACCCCCAGTCAACTGATCTGGGTTTAATCCATCATCATTCTTTAGCTCACTCCACCACCCCAGTTCAGACATGGCCATATGCAAATCAGTCTGACCCTGTGCCTCATGGGAACAGTCCAGCCCGAACTGCCAAGCCATGTCTTTCCTGGACCGGAAACAAGCATCCTAGGACCGGTTTCTGGCATTCCAGCCGTCATCAGCCAGGCTTGCTTGAATCCAGTGGCAAAGTGAGCAAGGGACCCACGTCTGGGCATACCCCGCCAACTTAGGGCGAACAAAGCGATACAAAAGGGGATGATGGACGGAACGTTTGAGCCAATCAAACACTCACCCCCAGTCAACTGATCTGGGTTTAATCCATCATCATTCTTTAGCTCACTCCACCACCCCAGTTCAGACATGGCCATATGCAAATCAGTCTGACCCTGTGCCTCATGGGAACAGTCCAGCCCGAACTGCCAAGCCATGTCTTCCCTGGACCGGAAACAAGCATCCTAGGACCGGTTTCTGGCATTCCAGCCGTCATCAGCCAGGCTTGCTTGAATCCAGTGGCAAAGTTGGCGGGGGTATGCCCAGACGTGGGTCCCTTGCTCACTTTGCCACTGGATTCAAGCAAGCCTGGCTGATGACGGCTGGAATGCCAGAAACCGGTCCTAGGATGCTTGTTTCTGGTCCAGGAAGACATGGCTTGGCAGTTCGGGCTGGACTGTTCCCATGAGGCACAGGGTCAGACTGATTTGCATATGGCCATGTCTGAACTGGGGTGGTGGAGTGAGCTAAAGAATGATGATGGATTAAACCCAGATCAGTTGACTGGGGTGAGTGTTTGATTGGCTCAAACGTTCCGTCCATCATCCCCTTTGTATCGCTTGTTCGCCTAAGTTGGCGAGTATGCCCAGACGTGGAGTCCATTGCTCACTTTGCCACTGGATTCAAGCAAGCCTGGCTGATGACGGCTGGAATGCCAGAAACCGGTCCTAGGATGCTTGTTTCCGGTCCAGGGAAGACATGGCTTGGCAGTTCGGGCTGACTGTTCCCATGAGGCACAGGGTCAGACTGATTTGCATATGGCCATGTCTGAACTGGGGTGGTGGAGTGAGCTAAAGAATGATGATGGATTAAACCCAGATCAGTTGACTGGGGTGAGTGTTTGATTGGCTCAAACGTTCGTCCATCATCCCCTTTGTATCGCTTTGTTCGCCCTAAGTTGGCGGGGTATGCCCAGACGTGGTCCCTTGCTCACTTTGCCACTGGATTCAAGCAAGCCTGGCTGATGACGGCTGGAATGCCAGAAACTGGTCCTAGGATGCTTGTTTCCGGTCCAGGGAAGACATGGCTTGGCAGTTCGGGCTGGACTGTTCCCATGAGGCACAGGGTCAGACTGATTTGCATATGGCCATGTCTGAACTGGGGTGGTGGAGTGAGCTAAAGAATGATGATGGATTAAACCCAGATCAGTTGACTGGGGGTGAGTGTTTGATTGGCTCAAACGTTCCGTCCATCATCCCCTTTTGTATCGCTTTAGCTTGAATCCAGTGACACAGTGAGCACAGGACCCATGTCTAGGCATACCCTTCCCAATTAGGGCAACTATAGCAACACAAAAAGATGATGGACAGATTGTAGAATATTGTCAAACATTCACCCCCAGTCACAGATCTGGGTTAAACCCATTGTTTTTTGCTCACCATGCCATCCCAGTTTGGACCCCACCATATGCAAATCAGTCTTAACCCTGCTCCCCATGGAAACAGTCCAGCCCAACCTACCAGGCCTGGTCCTCCCTGAACCAGAAACAAGCATCCTGGGACCTGTTTGCCGGTTGATGAGGGGTGATACCCTGAAACCAGTCCCAGGATGTTTGTTTGGCCCGGCAGTTCGAGCTGGACTATTCCCACGGGCAGCAGGGTCAAGAATGATTTGCACTTGGTTGGGCCCAAACTGGGGTGGCATGGTGAGCAAAAGAATGATGAATTTAACCCAGATCTTTTGACTGGGCGAGAGTTTTTGAAAAGTTTCAGCACTCCGTCCATCATCTTGTTGTTTTTGCTATGTTCGCCCTAAGTGACCAAGGATATGCCCAAACTGCTCAATGTGCCTCTGGATTCAAGCTAGCCTGGCTGATGAGGAGTGATACCCCAAAACCAGTCTCACGATGCTTCCTTCCTGTCCATGGAGGATCTGGCCTGCAGTTCGGGCTGGACTGTTCTGATGGGGAGCAGGGACCAGACTGATTTGCATAATTGCTTGGTCCAAACTGGAGTGGCATGGTGAGCAAATGAACAATGGATTTAACCCAGATCTCTTGACTGGGGGTGAGTGTTTTAAATGTTTCAGCACTCCGCCCATCATCTTGTTGTGTTTGCTATGTTCGCCCTAAATAGCCAAGGGTATTCCCAGACATGGATCCCTTGCTCGCTGTGACATGGATTCAAGCTAGCATGGCTGATGAGGGTGATACCCCGAAACTGGTCCCAGGATGCTTGTTTCTGGCCCAAGGAAGACCTGGCCTGGCAGTTAGGGCTGGACTGTTCCCATGGACAGCAGGGTCAAGGCTGATTTGCATATGACTGGGTCCAAACTGGGGTTGTATGGTGAGGAAAAGAATGATGGATGTAACCCAGATCTCTTGACTGTGGGTGTTTGAAAAGTGTCAGCACTCCATCCATCATCTTGTTGTGTTTGCTATATCCAGAAGGGTAACAGAAAAAAGCACTAGAAATAAAACAAAATTATTTAATCTCAATGACAATCTTTCCTATGAACAGCAACCTCTTCTATCTGGTCTATTCATGCATATCTACCCATGTTTTAACCCTTACTATGTCTGCTTTCATGACATTCTGACTGTACATAATTCACCAAGAATTAGACTGTCACAATTCTTTTTCCTGCATGTTGCTTCTCCATCTGCAATGTGACACCCACTTCTACCGCTCCTCTTATACAAAGTCAACCATGACATTGTTTCACACAACTATCCCAAATTGTCTTTACAAACATTGGCTCACTAAACCTAGAAGTTCCTATCAAATGTATAGACAATTTCACTTTTGCCATACCCCCAGCCTCAATACACCTTTCTCCCTTACTTTCCCCAGTTCTTTCACTGCTTCTCCAGCTTCTTCAAACTCCCCACTCCATTTTCCATGACATTCTTCCCTATCTTCAGACAAAGGGCTCACTCTTGTGCCTCATTCCCTTCCTTTCATAAAATTGAAAGAACCAGGGTCTGTAACTGAATTAATTGTGACGCCTTGTGCCCATATAGCTTTCTTTACTTCTGTTTTTTACTATTGTCTTTGCACAGTTTTATTTATTTA
The DNA here is from genome assembly GCA_963921515.1 of Calotriton arnoldi. Lineage (NCBI taxonomy): Eukaryota > Metazoa > Chordata > Amphibia > Caudata > Salamandridae > Calotriton > Calotriton arnoldi. The sequence goes on from CAWUFW010019383.1 coordinate 156,619, forward strand.
TTTTAAGAGTTTTATATGGCGCTAGCAGGACCCGAGAGTATCAGAGCACTTTACACCAGTGCATGATTACAACGAGATAACAAGGTATGGCAACTCAGTGAATGTTTAAACAACAACGTAGCTACATAAATCAGCTCAAGTAGGTCAGATCAAGTCATGTCTGTGGTTAAGTATAGGATAAGGGAAGTTGTGTGGGGAGTTTCGAGAAGCGCTGAAGGTGGAGATGTTGTCTCATTGGGCGATTGGTGATTCGTTAGTTGAGATGCCGGTTGATTGGGAGATCTTTTAACTGTCTCTTGAAGCAAGAGAAAGAGGGGTTCGTCCGAATATGTATTACATATTGTACACAGTCATCTAAATAGCACCATTATAAATCTGGCCATTCTTCTGTCTCCCCATTGGCGAACACCCTGTATGCTTAACTCCAATTTACTCCAAAAATGCCTGCATTATGATTGATTCCAATTGAACATCATTATCGTCACAAAGGTCGTTGGGAAGCATTTCCTCTTACAAATTTCCAACAAAAATACTGCTAGTAATCCCAGCCCTTCTTTTCATCACAATCACTCCAGCAAGCCACTTGGACATAAATCAACAAATACCAAGGTCAATATTTCCTCTACCAGCAATTAGTTCAAAGGACAATAAACTCTAATCCTTCTTTCCTCCATGCACTACCTGAAACCATCAGTTTCCCAGGGCTTTGAGTGGGTTGGGTCCCTCCGGGTCTCAGACCTAGCAGTAATAAAAATGTATCTTGAAACAGGCCCCTAGTAGGCCCTATAATAAAGTTCTTAACTTTACATGCAAAAAACCAGATTGATTTCTGAACACTGACTGTAAAAACCGTTACGGTAATCCATGTCAGTGAAGTAGTTCCTGTTTACATTTCTTATGTTTTACTTAAACTTGCATTTCCTAAGCCTGCTTGTTTTTTCTAGGCTGTTGTGTTTCCATATTGTTTTTTTCATGCAGCACATTACGTTTGCATAGTACATACTGTGAGCTGGCCTCTAGTGTCTGTGAGACGTCTTGTCGTGGTGGGTGTTTATAAAAGGCCACAATAGAGGTGAGGCTGAAGGCAGTGCAAGTTTCTACAATGCCTGTTAGTAGGTCATAAAGGTGTTCAGAATACATGCATCCAATCTTGGCCTCACAGCAGATCACACAAAGCAATAGTCATGTACACCAATTGCAATTGTTATTCTATGCAAAAGTAAGTGAAGGAGGTACACAGCTGTTAAAATATAGATAGGGCGAAAGTAAATGTATATACAGTGCTATAGGTGCGTGGGTGATTTGTGTGTGTTTTGAGGCGTTGTGTAGTTAAGAAAACAGTACAAGCAAGACAGAGTGAAAAGAGGCTCTGAAGAGCAAAGGGTTGTGTTGTGAGATATGCAAATGGAGGATTTCAAAACGATGTGGAGAGAAAAGGGTTTATAATTGACTAGGAGAGTGAGAGGACTACAGAGGGAAGCAGTGTGAAGGGAAGAAGTGGAACAGGAGTGAATGACACTCTCCGGAGATTTCTATCCCTTCCCCATGCCTTATTAATGTTTAATTGACAGTCTCATATTTTCAGAATTGAAACATTTTCATTTATCTGCTAGTGCTAAGAAGCACAGCCAAAGTCAATAGGTTTGGCTTGTTTTAAGTGCATGTCCATTACTGTGAGAAACATCAGGATGAGAATAAAGAGGCATCAAACTACTGGTCGGGTCTACGCTATGGGATGCACATTTCTTTTACATGTTTTAAGCAACACCTTTAATTATGTAGAACATCCCTCTTGGAAAGGATTCCTAGGTACGCTTCTTAGGCCACGCCCCTTATAGAGAACTTCTCACTTTTTTCAGCCCACTTAAAGATCTGCAGGTTTCCCTAAAACTCTTACTCATTTCAAATTATTTTTCACTCACCTTAAACTCTACTGATAGTTAAACCCAATCCTGCACACCTTTATCCATGGAAGGATGCCAGAATATTTCCCTTAATTTGCACTTTGTCATGGTCTGAACCAAATGCTTCTCAGAAGCCTACTTGATCAATCTTCTATGCTCAGGAAACTGGCAGCCTTGTGTCATATAGCAAAACTTTCAGCTCTAATCCACAATTACTAAGGGTATGTTTGTAAGATGCTCAAGCGTTCAAACAATACCGTTGTCACCAGGTTCATTCGGTTACTCTCATTTGAGAATTCAGTCAAGCCAATGGGTGGGAAAAACGTGGTAACATCGTTAATCTTATTGCTTTTTTTCTTACTGACATGGGGCAACTCATAAAATGACTAAATGATCTAGTTAGCAAAGGAAGCATAACCTAATGCTTTAAATGTATTGGCTATCAGGATGGCTACTCCTGCTTCTTATGCTGGGGCCCAAAGAGAAATATTATCTAGAGAATTATTGTGATCACATCTGCCTCCAGTCCTTCTTTAGAAGGTGAGTCTCTTGAAGGTGGCATATGGAGAAGTGTAGTTTTAAGCTTTATGTTTTGCTTCAGTTTCTTTTCATAGTTTTTGTAGGGGTTCGTTAAAATCATGAGTATCTCGCACTCATGTGTATTTTGTGTGACTAATTTAGGACTAAAAGGGTTTATGTTCAAGATGTCAAAGTCTTTTTCTGTTCTACAATATATTCCATGTGTATTAGAAATGTAAATAACAATTCCTAACATCATTTTGACCCAAGTATAACCTACCTTTAAATGTGCTTGTGAAATAGTCTAACGTTATTGTCATAATAATGTAGTATAAATTGGGTATTCATGATATTGAGAATAATAAAAAAAATGTATTTTACGGGTCGAAGAGAGGCTGTATTGAAACCCGTGTGATGCTAATTTAGCCTAAAACAGTAGGCCCGAATTGTGGGGCATATTATCAAGGGCTTTATCGCCGCTTTAGCGGCACTTTTTGCCGCTAAAGCGGCGATAATTTTATCGCCCTATTAGCAAGCTGTCGCTAACAGGCGTTAGCGACAGCTTTCAGGCGTTAGAGGCCGCGTATTCCATCGCCTTGCATGTCAGCGATAATTATCGCTAATGACATGCAAGGAAGGCGTTCCCTACTAAAGCGACTGAAAACAGTCGCTAATCCCACTACCCCTATTAGCAAGGCAGGCGAGCGATATAATAATCGCGCTAAGCGCGTTTATCGCTAGATTCTAACACCTGCTAGTGAGGATGACTTACCTGTTTAAAGTATAGGAGGTGGATTCTAATGCTGAATCCACCTTAGCGTTAATGCGAGAATATCGCTGGTTTCCCAGCGATATTCTCGCTTTTTGCCGCTATCGCTGGAAATATAATCGCTATGGAGATAAACCTTACTAATAAGGTGTTATCTTAGCGATAATTTCCAGCAATAGGCGGCGTTAACAAAAAACGCGCTAAGCGCGGTTAGCGATAAATATCGCTAATCCTTGATAATATGCCCCTGTATTTCTAACTCGTTTTCCTGACTAGCTTTTAACGTTATTTTGCGTGTTCTGTGAAATGTTGCATGTATTTGTGTTCCCACTGCAGGGGGACAAGACATCATTAGATAAAAGAAGTGTCCATTGTTCAGTTGATAGTTAGGCCTAGGAAAGAATGTGATAAAGAAGAAATAATTAATTCTCATGGGAGACGGAGATGGCACCAAGGACATGAGGGGAGTTAGTTTACAGTGTGAAGCAGGAGGTGGAGAAAGGAGTCGATGAAAGCTGCTAGGATAATGGAAAGTTACTCTACCGTTTGGGAGGTGCCAGTACTGAATGGCTGCTTTTATACGAATAAAGTTAGGGACAGCTGACACTCTTCTTGCAGACTCTTTGAGTTATAGACCTCTCCTGGTGATTGTGGCATTCGGCTACATGACCACAATTAGAGTTTCTATTAGGAGGACTCTAACGACTGACACCTTTTTACGCTTCCATTGAATCTCGCTTAGTCTAGATTTCCTTTTTGTAGAGTAGGGATAGTTAGGGGACTTAGGGAAAATCTTTTCTAAAAAGTTAATTGCAAACTAACTTACATTTTTGTCTTTTAGTAACCTATGTGGCAATACCTGAATTAGTAGTTTCTTTTTGTTATATAGCGTGAATTGTTTTTGGAGATTTGGCTTCATCCTATTTTCTTGGTATTTTTACACTATCATGCTAAGATTGATATATCTGAATTTGTTTAAAAATTTACAATAAATTGACTAACGACAATCCAGTTGTGCACCTGAGTTTCTGAGAATTTCTGTCTTTGGGTTAATGAATTGAGAAGTTCCTTACCTCTATTGCTGCTTAATAAGAACCATCGACCAAAAACTGAGGAGTCAAATTTCCGCGCTAGCACATATATCACATTCTTAGTCACACAACACTGTTTGCAAGGCCAACCCTTTAGTAGGGGCCTTTAGGCCCCTGACATTCAGGATCATGCCTTAATAATAGATGGGTACCTTGTGGTGTGTCTAGTGTCAGGTCTGCCCAGTAATATAGGTGTAGGGATGTCATTTGCGTGCCCTTAGTGCATCTTGTTGTGATGAGCAGGGTATAAGTGGGCTTCAGTGGTGAGGGGAGAGTACACTGGGGGTAAAATAACTAGTTGAACTGCACCCCACATGGGAGCAAACTGTACAGACCAAAGTAGGCAAGTGGGAACGTGCCAGCAGTACGTTTTCAATCTAGGGTGGAGTCCCTTCTATCCATTCCGACTCAGGTGAGTATAAAAGTTAGTAGAGTGCCAGTCGCAGCCTGATCAGGATTTATTTCTAACTTGTTCATTATGGTAAGTCCCTGAGCTGGGACCCATATCAGAAGGTCTCCTCCAGCAGAACATCAAGTATTTGCGTTATGGCCATCTCAAAATGTGAGTTCTCTGTTTTGATTCTGTAGTTAATGAATGGCAGCTGTTGCCTCTCAGCAACTCTCTTTAGTTGTAGATTTGTGGGTGGTTTTTGTGGCAGTGTGCTTAGTCCATCATCCATATGTTTGTTTGCAGCTACTCTAGAGTCTTCGGTGTTTGGCAGTGGATCTCCTGTCATGTCTTCCAGACCCAGTATGTTGCAGATTTCTTGCATAGTGCAAATTGAGTGTGTTACCATATTCCATGGGAATGAGTTGGAGAGGGGACCCAATTTGTATTTTATCACTTTGTCCTGTAGGAATAAGGTGGCTGGCTTCAGTAGGCACCTGCTTTGAAGTGTCATGGAGAATAAGTATTGATAAAGTCGGATTTTTGCATCCTCAAAAATAACTGGCCTAGAGGTTCTCGCTGCAGTAATGATGTCTTCCATTTGTTGGAACCGGAGGACACATGATAGGCTATCTTACATGTTGGAAGGGGACACGACTGTCAAACTGCCCGATGCGTTTGATCCAGTTTTATTTCGGTTTCTACCAGTTCTGGAACTATGTGTCTAAAGAGTTGCAGCACATAACCTTCAATGTTTCCCTTCTCTACGTTGCATAGAACTCCTTTAATTCTGATATTGGAGTGGGAAATCTGTTTTCATGATCTTCAAGATGGGTTTTGCTCCTTTACTTCTATAGCTTCTCAGCTGAATTTCCTTGGCGTAGCTTGAGTCCTCCAGTGAGGCCACCCACTGGCCCACTATGGCAAAATCTTCTCGCAGGGCTGAAAAATCCTCAGAGAGTTTACTGAAGAGGAGAATCTAATTTAGTCAAGGAGACTTTGGCTAGCATCTCTTTGAGGATTGAGTCTTACTTGTTCCTGTGTGCCTCCATAATAGTTTTGGCGGTCTAGCTAATACTCTCTCAGGGGTTTTGCAGGCTCACAGGCCAGGCATGATGTGGGATGGCCACAGCTCCCCAAGCAGCACTCGCGACATCGCTGGAGCTACACATCAGCGTGTCAGACAGAAATAGTCACAGGTCTTGAAGGAGTCTGAGATCTGCTAAACCAACAGCAGTGCTTCAATGCTGCGATAATGCTCTTCAAGCAGCAGGTTGAGTCAGTGGAGAGTCGATGAGGGATACCCTTGGGTTGCTGCACCAAGGCAAATAGAGACCAGTATCTGTCTCTGGTCCCTAAGCAGTGGTAAGGGGGCAAGTTCTTATCGCCTGTCATTCAGGAGTCATGCTTTGGAAGGGATCTCTCCAAGGTTTCCCTGCTGCCTCCCAGACCTCACATACCACCAAGGGGGGCACCTAGGTTAGTGTCAGAGGTATCACTTTAGATACATAGAATGCTACAGTCTTGTCTCGTGGGTGGGCTACTAATGCTCGCTTTCCCCAGGGGATGAAACCGTTTCAGCTCATGCAGTGAAAAGCGGCCCTTCAAGGAAGACACAATCCAATAAAACTGATCTCCATACCATTGTGTGTCTCAAAATGTTCAGGGGCCTCCACTACCTGCAACAGCTATGGCATGTGCAGACAGGCACTCCCCCCCCATCCTACCTCATCGTTGCTGCTCAGCCGAGGACAGGGGGCGAGCCCGCCTCACTAGCTGGCATGCTCCCTAGCTTGCAGAGGCTTAGATTCCTCCATGGTGTCATTTCCAAGAGAGCGTATATCAGGGGGGCCCTGGGCCCAAATCCTGACCCAGTTTGGCACTCCGCTTTGTGCATTCTCTCACGGTGACATCTCATGTGCTGCAGATCTGACACTCCAAGGCCCTAGATCAGGTGGCCAAAGAGCAATAGGTTTGCTTTTCAACTGGTGCAACTTGCGTCTCCTTGGGCCTCTCCCTGCGGTGTGTCCCGGTCTGCACTGGTCTCACTGCTAGTACTGCAGCTCTGTCTCCCTGGCAGCTTTTGATGTTATACCCTGCTTTTCATGAGTCCTGTTGTCAGCACTGGGACTACGAGGGCCGCTGCTGAAGGGGAAAGCAGTATTGTTGGTCTGCACAAGACCCGCCATGACTGCATGCTATTGCTAATTCCATGGGCCGATAGTCTAGGCTCTTTCACAGGCCGTGCCAAGTTGTTCCAATATTAGCCACCATCTTGATCTCAGCCATGTGTACAGCCCAGCCAATTCTGATCTTTATCCACTTGGGCCACCACCAGGGGAAAGACGCTGAGGCTCCCTTTTGATCAGGGGATGTTCCTTTACTGGCAGTGTCCAGGCTTATGGGGCCGGGTTGGGGAGCAGTCGGAGTCAGGTAAGGAGCTATGTTGAAAAGCTCTTACTCGACTGCCATCTTGGCCGCCTCACCCAATGTTTGATAAGAGTAGAGAAACTCCATGACAGTGAATGACAAATTGTCAATGTGTTATTGGGGCTTAGTCTGAAGTCAGAGTAACAGTAAAAAAGACTGTCAAAATTCATTCGACCTTTGATCAGATCATACAAGGAGAATAATGGTGGGGTTATTAACCAAATATGATGGTACAAAGAGCGAATCCAAAGTATGTCTACTCATGAGTATTACACAAGTCACACTTTTTTTCCTTTAATTTTGCCAAGGTGGTTAGTTCAGTCCGCTATCGAAGTTCCCAAAGAGTCATTAAAGATTGAAGTCACATATATTAAGTTAATTTCATGAATAAAGATAGGCCATTATGACTGCTGAACTCGACCCAGGAATTGATAAACTAGGGCCACTAAAAAATTAAGCAAACTGTTAAAGCTAGCTGAACAATCATGATTTCACCTTCATTTAGTTTTGGGACACTAGGAAGTGAAATTGGAATCATATATTTAACAATTTCTGCAAAAGATCTCATCGTTTATCTAAGGGATGGTCTTCCTGAATGATCTGAAAGCCTTAAACACTGGCGGGTCTGACCACTGTTTCAGCAATAAATCGGAATTCAAACTTTTATCCATGTTACAGCCACTAATCTCTCAAGAATGTGCAGGCATTGAAAAAGCACACTATCACCACCCTCTGAGGATCCCTAGCTGAAAGGTTCTTGAAATCCGCAAAGTTATTTTTTGTATGTTTACTTTATGTAAAAAGATTACCCAGTTTAAGGGGCAACGAGAATGTTTCTCTATGCAAAGTGACCAGAGTGTTGCTAGATTTCAGAAGTAAATCCGACAGATGTCGCTGTGGTTTTCCCATGGCACAGTACCAGTGGAGCCAAGCCGGTGCAGCCCCTAAATGGATCACACTGTCAGGAGTGAAGGCGGATCTAGCCCCAAAGAAAAATCCGCCTCTGAAGATCATGTGAGTCACCCTGAAAGAGAGTAGGCAAGATTAAGTGATGAAAGAAAAAGGCTGCGGATGATAATTGTGTGACTGAAATAAATTAAAAGAAACAAATGTAACTAAAAGGCAAAATTTATAATTGAGCAAACGGATAAATACCAGGAACTAGATGCAGTCCAAATGCAAGCAAATTAAATGGATGGCAAACCAAAGAAAAAGAGAAAACAGTCAGTAATAATAAATAAAATAAAATTGGCACCAAGGTTCACCATGAAGGAGCTAATATGACCTCCGTCTTTTGCAGCAAATGTGGCCAAGCAACTCTTCAGGGACAACACACTAAAGTACACATTATGGGCTATATTAAGTGTTGGGCAGACATTTGGGCAGTTTTATTTCTGGGAGTTACTGATATTGGAGGCATTTGTAACTTTAAGAGAGGACTCTGTTCAAATATCCAATCTCTTGAGCTGGTCAATTTCTCCCTATCTTTGGCTACTGTCCACCAGGCATGGAAGCAGGCGAAAGGTGTTACCTCTGCTGAAGAAAGCTTCCATCAACCCTACTAAACCTGAAATGCATCGCCCTATTTCCTTGCTTCCTTATCTAGGGAAAGTTGTGGAAAAACATGTCAACAAACTCCTAAAGGAATTTCTTGAAACCAATCACACTATGGATACATCCCAAAATGGTTTCGGGTCGAATCACAGTTCTGAATTGGCATTGTTGACAGTAACAAAACCACTTCAAAGAATAGCTGATGAGTGCGGCTAAGCAGCCCTTACTCTGTTGGACCTGAGTGCCACTGTTGACAACGTATCGCATAAGGTGCTCTTTCAGCGCCTTTGCGATATAGGTGTCTGCAGCAAGGCTCTTTCTTGGTTTATCTCCTTTTTGAGCAACCGTTCTTTTCAGGTCATTTCTCCTTCTTTCTCTTCTTTGCTGCAACCATTGGATCATGGGGTCCCACAGGGCTCTTTGCTGGGCCCTACTCTCTTCAACATTTACGTTAGGCCATTGGCGGAGATTGTGAAGTCTTTGGGGATCTCTATAGTATCATATGCAGATAACACTAAACTTATTGTTTCCTTCTCGTCGAATGTGTCTCAAGACACTGCTAAGTTTAAAAAGGATATGCTGGCGGTGGCTAGGTGGATGGATGACAATAGTCTCAAATTTAACTCTAATAAAACCAGGATTTCGTTTTTTGGCAAGCACACCCAGAGATGCGGCGATCATTGGTGGCAAGGGGGCTTTGGAACCTCCTCCTCCACCCAAATCTTCTATCAAAAATCTGGGCATATGGCTTGACGTTGCCCTCTCCTTTGAATCTCAAGTGAGAACTCTTGCAGGTTCCTGCTTCAGTCTCCTCAGAAGCCTCAACCTATCTTAGTTTTTTTTTATATTTCACGTTTGATAGGTGATTGTTCAATCCCTTATCCTGTCGCATCTTGATAATTGCAACATTTCATATTTGGGTTGCAAGAAATCCATTCTGAAGAGGCTGCAATTAGTCCAGAATGCTGCGGCCGTCTTTTGTTTGGTCTTCCTAAGTTCTGTCCCTCACGAGGGCTTCTTCTGAGGCTTTACTGGTTGCCAATTGAGAAGTGCATCCAGTTTAAAGTTTTCAGTACCGCCCATAAGATTATGCACTTTTCAGGAGCTTCTATTCTCTCGGAACGTCTGCTGCACTACCTTTCCACCAAAGCTCTTCGCTCTGCAGATCTTAGCCAGGCAGTGATCCCCCGATTTTAGAGAAGGAAATTGGATGGACGCTCCTTTCAGGTGTTACAAAAGGGGATGATGGACGGAACGTTTGAGCCAATCAAACACTCACCCCCAGTCAACTGATCTGGGTTTAATCCATCATAATTCTTTAGCTCACTCCACCACCCCAGTTCAGACATGGCCATATGCAAATCAGTCTGACCCTGTGCCTCATGGGAACAGTCCAGCCCGAACTGCCAAGCCATGTCTTCCCTGGACCGGAAACAAGCATCCTAGGACCGGTTTCTGGCATTCCAGCCGTCATCAGCCAGGCTTGCTTGAATCCAGTGGGAAAGTGAGCAAGGGACCCACGTCTGGGCATACCCCTGCCAACTTAGGGCGAACAAAGCGATACAAAGGGGATGATGGACGGAACGTTTGAGCCAATCAAACACTCACCCCCAGTCAACTGATCTGGGTTTAATCCATCATAATTCTTTAGCTCACCTGGCTGATGACGGCTGGAATGCCAGAAACCGGTCCTAGGATGCTTGTTTCCGGTCCAGGGAAGACATGGCTTGGCAGTTCTGGCTGGACTGTTCCCATGAGGCACAGGGTCAGACTGATTTGCATATGGCCATGTCTGAACTGGGGTGGTGGAGTGAGCTAAAGAATGATGATGGATTAAACCCAGATCAGTTGACTGGGGGTGAGTGTTTGATTGGCTCAAACGTTCCGTCCATCATCCCCTTTGTATCGCTTTGTTCGCCCTAAGTTGGCGGGGGTATGCCCAGACGTGGGTCCCTTGCTCACTTTGCCACTGGATTCAAGCAAGCCTGGCTGATGACGGCTGGAATGCCAGAAACCGGTCCTAGGATGCTTGTTTCCGGTCCAGGAAGACATGGCTTGGCAGTTCGGGCTGGACTGTTCCCATGAGGCACAGGGTCAGACTGATTTGCATATGGCCATGTCTGAACTGGGGTGGTGGAGTGAGCTAAAGAATGATGATGGATTAAACCCAGATCAGTTGACTGGGGGTGAGTGTTTGATTGGCTCAAACGTTCCGTCCATCATCCCCTTTTGTATCCCTTTCAGGTGTTAGCACATGTCCTTTGATTTAAGGGCTATCCAGAATCATCTTTGTTTCAGAAAAAAACGTAAAACATGACTATTTGCTTCCCAGGTCTCTCGCTAGCCCTTTGTTCGTCCTGTTACTTTTTACGGTTTTTTGGGTCCAGTCCTGGGAAGACCCATTATTGGGGCAGCCATGTGCTCTACAAATCATACTAACATAACATAACATAACTTAACTCTGTTCAAATATACTACTGAATAGGGATTTTTGGTGAATACCATGTGGCAATTAATGTTTCTTGACCGATTCCCGCGTTCTTTAACCAGGTATTTCACCTAGAGATCGCTGTTGATTTCAGGTTTCTGGGAGACATACACCCCATCCGTAAATTGATCAAGGACCTTCTAATTCTGATTCATTTGTTAACTCCCATTATTGGCCAAATTGGGATTAACAAGGAATTTGAATCAAGGCTTTATGCATTTCTTTGAATGTTGTTTAAGTTTTCTGTATTGTACAGTTTTCACCTTTTGGCAATAGGACACTTTTAAATGGCATGAATTATATTATTCACTGCATCCTACCACTTCTTGTGAATGCTTGCTTCTCATGTGTACCCACACTCCTGCAAAAACCTGATACAATAGCCAGCCTTTTTCAGGATCAGTGGTTGTTTTATTTTCTCTTTTTATGTTGGGCAGTTCACTGCTTATGTGCATGAGGCTTGGATTTTCAACTTGAAACACCAGTGATTGCAACAATCTGAAATAAGAAAGTGTCCAAATGTGTTGCTGTCAACTCTAGACAGTACAATTCCAAGTGTATTTGATGATGGCTTTAACCAAGTACCAAACTGCCACATATCCAATAATATAATAAGGATGTAGATAGAAGGCCTCTGAGTGTGGGCCTTATCTAAGCGGGCTTACCTTAAGCCTATTTTCTCTAAGCAAGATTATGTATTCTTTTTGAGAAAACATGAGGCTGGTGAGACAGCTAAAACAGTCTTTTGGTAAGGCCTAAAACACACAGACATAGATAGAGTACAGTGAACAGGAGCTCAGGGGTCATTGGATCATACTCAAAATACATACAGCACTGGTCAAGAGCATCACAATATTCTGTGAAAGACATGGAACAAGTGTGATACTGCAGTGCCGACCAGTGCAAACTTCTTTCAAAGGGTCCTGGCCTACCCAAGACCAGGTTGGCTGTTAATAGTCACCCCCACTGTGCTCGAGGTTGGAGGAGTCAAGTTTGGTGCAGTATAGTCAAGGTGTGCAAAGTTATTAGGTGTACAAAAATAGCATTTTCTAGTAAGCAAGGTGTAACTAGAGTAGTGCAGTTGTACATATATAACTAAAGGCACAAATTTGAAGATGCCTTATCCTAATAAGCTATACCTTTTTAATTTTCTATTGCCCAATAATGTTCACCAAAATGTGGTAATGGTAGTGGTAATGATCTTTGCTGATTGAAGGCTTTGAAAGCATGGTTAGTCTAGGGTGTCTGCAAAGCTATTGGTGGGCCCTTATTGGGTACTATCATATGTATTGGAGAAAACAGTGGGATGTTGCTAGTAATGAGCACCAAGTACAAATTTCATGTCTATCACAGTCAAGCACTTTAGAAAACTCACATTAAAACACACTCAGGGCCTGATTACGATGTCGGAAAGTCTCCGAATGGCATTCGGATTTTCCTAAACCGTGTCGGAACCCATCGTAATTGGTCAGTCGGAAACATTTCCGACCGACCGATTATGATGTAAAGGTAACAGTTCTGTCATCCCGAATCGGTTCCGACAGGCATTCGAAATCTCCGAGTCGGTCGAAGCCGAATCGTACAGCTCTATGGACCATGTTTCCAACCGCCATATTATGATGTCGGATTCGGACATCCTTTCCGACTCGGACCGTCCAACACAAAAAGGCTGTTGGAAACAGACTTTGGGGGCCCCTAGCAGGCTCCCCTTCATCCTGATGCCTCCGCTTGGGGGCTGTGGGGGTACCCAAGGGACCCCCCTGTAGAACCATGCACAGTGTGACAGGCACCATGAAGTGCCTGCCACAGGTGCAAGGTTTTCCGAAACCACACCTTTTTTCAATGGGAGCCTGTGTTGTCGGTCGGAACACAGGCTCCCATTGAAGTCAATGGGAGTCTTTCTGAACGGTGTTCGGAAGCATCATAATCGGTCGGTCGGAACCTCCAAGCGCGAATCGGTCGGAACCAAATCCGACAAGGGGTCAGGAGGTTTAGTTTCCGACCAACATCGTAATCAGGCCCTCAGTGTTCTCTGATGCTTTTGGCCAAATATCCTTTAAAATGTACCATTTGACACAGAATTTCCATCTCCCAGGCAAACTAACCTATAACGTTGTCCTTTTCTCGTTTCCAGTTTTTACCAATATTATTGACTCTCTCTACCTTGAAAAGTGCTATTTATTTTCAAAAAATCATCAGGACGGTAGGCTCATATCCCCTATGAATTGGTCTTTAAACGTTATCCCATTTTGATGTGATTGAGACCATGTGCTTTGTAATATACCATGTGTCGCAACCTCATGAGAACCTCCAAACCTTGTGTAATTTTGTTTTTCAACGTAACCAGTATTAACCAAAGTCCTTTACATACAACACTGGACACAAATATTTCCACCATTTCTCTGGGAGAACCCCAAGCCTCTTGTCAGGTTTTGAGCCACTTGTCAAGTTTTGACTAACTTGCTCTAAATGCTCTATTTTGTCACCTGTGTTCTCTATAAATCATTGTGAGAAAATAACATACATTTTTTTTAAATTATGTGCTTTAAAATATTTGCAGTATTCTGCAATCCCTATATAAAACCTATCTCTAAAAACAAAACATAGGGGCTCATTATGATGGCGGGAGGACCGCCACCGCCGGGCTGGCGTTGGCGATCCTCCCGCCATCAGAATGAGATTTACCCACCGCCAAATTAGGATGGCGGTGGGAATCAGAAAGGTCCTTTTCCGCAAGCCTTGCGGAACCCGGGCAACATTGTGGCGGTGCCGTGCAGGCACCGCCGTAGTGATTATAATATGCCCTTCAGCCTGTCTTTTTGCGGCGATATCCCGCCGCAAAAAGACAGGCGGAGACTGGCTTTGGCAGCCCTTTGCGGGCCCCCTCTGTGGGGGGGGGCAGTTGTGCACTGGGGGGGGTACCCATGGAAACCCCCTTCATTTCCATGCACAAGGTGGCAGGCACCGCGCGGTGCCTGCCACGTTGTGCAGGGAAATGCTCAACTTGGCCATTTGACATTGCTGCGGGTGCTGCAGCCAGCAGCACCCGTCGCAATGTTAAATTGCCAGATGCAACCGCCGCGGTGGCGGTCGCATCATAATTTGGGGTGCGGGACCGCCCCATGACAGGCAGCCGGTCCCGTTACCGCTAGGATGGCGGGCGAACTCAAGTCCGCCCGCCATCCTAATGACCCCCATAGTTTTTCTTTCTACTGCTCTGTTTTCCAGCTGTACAGTGAAAAGCAGAAAGGAGATATTTATGGCAATATGTTTATTTTTTGCAGTCCTTAGGTAAATATAAAAAAATGTAGAATCTTTTTGAATGTTTCTACACATTCTGTGCTACTGCATCTTTTTAAAAAAAAAAACTAACTTGTATTAAACTGCTTCTAATATATCTTTGCAACAAATATCTCACAGCTGTTTTATATGTTTAATTTTACACTTGAGGGTCTATTTTAATTCTTCATTTTTGCAAACACATTCTCTCCTTCATATGACAGAGCTACTCAGCAAAGATTTAATAGGTTTGTGGGAAAGGTGATGGTGTGATCATGCATTATAAGGAATAAAGTACTCCCTGCCATACATGATAGGAATATTGCAAGAAATCTCACAGTTCCATAAACTTATAAAGGAACTCGGCATACGGCTTCCTTCCTCTCTGTGGTCATGGAGATGTTCGGTGACTTTCAATATCCTTATAATGTACAAAAGAGGATACTTTATCCTATATATAATAGAAGCTTTCAAAGATGTTCTGAAGTAAGAAACCAACATTTTCCAACCTCTTTGTTGACCAAACCCTTCATTGTGTTTAACGGGGGTCATGCCCCTGAACCATATGCTTCTGCCTGCATACATATACTTATAGGAACTGTAAAAATACTTAGGAGAGGCATGTAATCAGGTTGAAAGCATAAGCAGCAGAAATCATGCATGTTCTGCTTTGAATTTATGTTGAGGTTGAAGAATTTTCCTTTGTGTGGCTATTTTGAACAGTCAAACTGAGAGTGGGTTAGATTTTGCTGTGGTTTGCTTTCTCCTGTATTGGTTTATCATTTGGATGGTGCAATGCAGCAAGTGATAAAATACCCATTAATGAGTTAAGAGTATTATCGAATGTTTTTACTACTCTGCTAAACGTATTTCCTGGTTTAGGTTACTGGTAGTTAGACCCTAAAATGGGTTATATCATAATCTTGTTCACTAGATAAGCGGCACAGCAGTCAGGGGGGGACTGACTTGAATGCTGTGGGTGACAGCCACAGTCTAAACTAACCAGTCATACCTGCACTGGTTGTGCTGTACACTTAGGATCTCTGGTGAATTTAAGGAGGGGCGTCTATGCACTGTATCCACATCTTCCCTGTAAGATTAACATCATCCCCCTGCCTATCAGGGCCAGTTCATCCTTACAGTTCCTAAGTCCAGCCAGTCAGTTTATGGGGCTTTTGGGGGAAGGATATCACTTGCTCCCTTCACAAAATGCACTGTAGTGGCCACTGCTTACGTGGCGCTTGCCTTGTATAACTTTAAAGTGCCCTCTGTGGTGGGAATATATTTGGGGTCAGCATCTACTCTTCATCTTGCAATAGCTATTGTCACAAAAATAAAAATGTTCGAAGTCAGCTAAGGATAACCCTAACCATAAACCTACCGCTATTGATCACAACTATCTCCAGGGCACATGTGTTCCACTGTTCACAATTAGTAATCTAAAACCCATGCACATTAATTATATCTGCCCAGACCACTGGGCGCAATTTAAAAGAGCAGTCCAGTAAACACTATACATGAGTACAGCTACTGCAATCCAAAAACAAATAGTTACTGTCAGCACACAAGGTCTGTGCAGAGGAGGTAAGCAGGAACATCACTCCACACTACATTGTGAGAAGGTGGACAGAACGTCTCCCCATCTCAGAAAACATCAAGAGCATCCCTGAAAAGCACCAGATTTTCATTCTGTGTGGTCCCTCTGGCTCTCACAAACTTTCAATAAAAACTAAAATACAGTGAAACTTTCAGTGACAAAAGTAAACACAGTATAGTTAGTACCGGAATGGGTTCACTGACAGAATATCGACACCTAAAATACCACCTTCCTAAAATATTGTGTCATAAATATCGATGTAAAAAATATCAACATCCTATATTTATAATGGTAAGTACAAAAATATCGAAAAAAATATCTATGTCATTATTATAGTTGTACAAAATATCGTTTTTTATATATATATAAAATAATAAATATTAAATATATTAAATAGTAACATTTATTTAAAAAAATTGATTTAATATACATCTTAACAAATATAACAAATAAAATAAATTTTAAAAAGTTAAATCACACATACATAATAAATAATATATATTACATAAATGTACTTTAAAACAGTTATTAAACTAATAATTGTAATGTATTTTATAATTTAAAAATGATATAAAAATATAACAAATAAATGTGTGTATCCATCTATCTATCTATCTATATATATATATATATATATATATATATATATATATATATATATATATATATATATATATATCGTAACGCTTCCTATCCGCCAATTGTCGACAGACCCAGTAGGCACTGACCTCAGCCACACTCAGAGAAAGGCTTGAATCAAAGTTCTTCGTGCAGTAAAATTTATTGCGAAATACACCACAGAATTAACACAGGCATAATGCCTGCCATGACGCGTTTCACTCGTCAAAGCGAGCTTGATCACATGATGCGCCTCCATTTAGAGAACCACATATAAACCATTTACGTTCACAATTGCCTATAAAAACAACACCCATCGTTAATAAACATGGGAGGCAGACTGGAGAATAACACAAAATCAAATAGAAAAAACTATTTAGATGCACAATCGGACAAAGATTTTTTTAGAATACTTTCAACCCCATTCTATACCAGAATTAGCAAAATGTAAATACCAAAAATATAGCTAAATGAATAAATTCATATATATATCACAGACAATGCTAAAATTGTTATACTAGCTATTGATAAATACATAAAAATCTAATAACAATATTTGCTGAAGGGTATGAAAAGAATAAAAAGTGAAGTCACTCTAGGATCTCTTGACGTCACATTTTGTGCAAATAAGCATGTCAATTTTATATCATATGTGCAAAATAGGCAACATGATAGACACAATAAATATATATTATTATGTTTGGATTACATGCAGGAAACCAGTGTTTTCTGACATTTGTCCTGGCTAATCCTACTGCTCATTGGATGATGGACAAAGATATTGTAGCATAAAAACGGTCACAGTATCCTGCTGATAACATGAACCCAACTATCTATATAGGTTGAACAAAGTGCAAAATCCAGTCTAAAGCCTCATCTAAAAGTGCTAAAAATAGTGATAAAAAAGTGCAAAAGAATGCTGTGCAAAATACAATATCAATAGCAGCCTCAACCTAATCATTAATACTTAATGATTATAAAGTGCAAGTGTCACTAAAATTATGTAGTTACCAGAAAAACCTCTAAAATCTATATCTAATATTTAATGGAGATTGGGAGAGAGCTTAAAAAATCCAAATATAGCTTAATAAAAATTCTTATGAGACAAGCCCAATCGTTACAGTACGGGGATAACACAGTTAGGAATGCATGGAAAAGGATAAGATGATTAAAAATCTTAGATCTCTAAAATTATGTCACAGAATAGTATACATCATAGATATAAATAAATCCATTAAAGGAAATTGTGTAAATCTTCACTCATATTTAATCCATTGGGCATCCGGGTATCGAGAGCTAAAATAAAGTGAGATTCTCGTTGCGAAGCAGTTTCTCACGGTTCCCACCCCGTCCGGGTGTGGGAACAGCTCCCAAAACAGTATATTCTAAATCTTTTAATTTGTTATTATGTACTGATTTCAAGTGTCTAGCAACCGGATAATTACCATCGGAATTTACTATGGCACGTACATGCTGTAAGATGCGTTTATGCACAGGGAGTTTAGTACTCCCTATGTACTCCAAACCACAGCTACATTTGAGTTTATAGATAGCAAATTCTGTACGACAATTCAAACTTTCCTTGATTTCAATTTCCTTCTCACTAAAAGCTGTCTTGTAGTGAGTTGTGTTAGTGGCAAATGTGCATGCCCGACAGGAATTGCATTTGTAAAAGCCCATTTTCTTAACAGACTATACATTTCAATACAGACTACCATTTTAAAAACCATCGACACACCAATACCAGTTACTACGTACGCACGCACTGATTCCTAGGTCTACACACACATCCACTCATTCACCCACTCATTCACCCATACAACCATTCATACATGTAGTCACTGATCAATACAACACTATCATATGCACTCATACACCTATACAGACACTTACACACCACCACTCATCCTAGTCAGTTATGCACTCATCCTAGTCAGTCATGCAAAAAATCAATCACAGTTCCATTTACTCACCTACACAGTTATACACACACCACCTCATTTATTCATAAAGATACTAACGCATACTTACTCTCTTATATAATCACTAATACAAGTACACACTTATCCATACAGCCACTCTCACAATCACTCACTCTCACGTATAGTTGATTTTATACACCAACTCTCACATACACTGCCTTTAACTTTTGTACTTAGTTGGACATCTACCACTGACACATCCATTCACTCACCAACACATCCATACACACACTCACTCACCCATACAACTGTTTCCACATGCACTGTTAAACTCATACACCCAGTGAATCAACCACTCAAACATCTATGCACAGAGTCACACACCCCCACCCAACCACACACACACTCAGTCTCCCATACAAATACTCAGGCAACTAATCAATAACCCATATAGACACTCATGTAGCTACTGACCAACCGATGCAGCAGGTTATACAACAACAAACAGACTCATACAGACATTCCACAGTTTAGTCACTAACCCATGTATTCAGTAAGAGACATTTAATCACTCACTTAAACAGTCAGTTACACAGCTACTAAATCCTCCATCCAGACACTTATACAACCACTCATTCTTCAATACAGCTTGGTATATATATAAAACATATTTAAACTTTACAGAAACACACAGTCACTAGATGATGTCATCAGTGATGTCATCAGTGATGTCATTTGAGATGTCATCAGTGATGTCATCAGTGATGTCACTGACCATGTCATGAATGATGTAATATGTGACGTCATCAGCAGTGCATTGCGGGGCGCGAGTTATAGTTAGCTCAACTAACTATAACGGCGGAATTTCTATGGTTTTGTATGAGTGAAATGTCCAACTAACTATAAAGTCCCTGAAACCTATGGTTTTTTCAGTGAATTTCAAAGGTTTTTTAAATGCTAATTTCTAATTATAATGTTCATTAAACCTATCTGCTGTGCGATCCAAAAACAAGCTGCTGCTTGTAGTGTTGTGGACAGTGGACGCAACCATGTTACCTCAGGCAGTGGGGAAGATCTCGGTCATGAACCTGTGTCGTCGCCCCCCTGTAAGCGGAAGCGCAGTGGGCTGGTCCAACGTACACCACTCCAGCGTAGAAGTGTGAATAAATAGGCCGGGGTTCTGGGCGTGGTTCACTTGTGTGAAAGCCAACGCTTCTGCCAGAGCGGCGACCCTCACCCTGCCACGTGGCTGCCGCCATGACCGCGGGCCTCCTCGACACAAGCCCCCTGCGAACACAGCACAGCACTGCACAGTTATGTCTGTACAGACTACTGCCTTCGATCTACACTGCGGACAGCAGGGCGCACAATTCAGATTGAGTCGCGATTGCAGATGACGCAGTCCAGTAGGCAAGACACATTGCTCCCAGTGCAGCCCGCCCGGACCACGCATCATCGCAGGCTGCGTACACGCTGAGCGCCAGAGGTACCACTAACTCAGTGCACCACAAGTAAACGCCACGTGGCCTTATTAAGGCAGAATTCATTAAACAAAACACATTGCTACCAGTGCGGCCCACATGGACCACGCATCATCGCAGGATGCGCACACGCTGAGTGCTTCAGGTGCCACTAACTCAGTGCACCACAAGTCATCGCCACGTAGCCTTATTAAGGCAGAATTCATTAGACAAAAGACATTGCTACCAGTGTGGCCCGGCCGGCCCACGCATCATCGCAGGCTGCGCACACGCTGAGTGCTTCAGGTGCCACTAACTCAGTGCACCACAAGTCAACGCCACGTGGACTTATTAAGACAGAATTCATTAGGCAAAAGACATTGCTACCAGCGCGGCCCGCCCAGACCACGCATCATCGCAGGCTCCACACATGCTGGTTGCTTCAGGTGACACTAACTGTACAGCTCAACTCAACGCCATGTGGCTGTGGGCCCTTGCTGACCGCTGCCTCCGGGCCACACTGCGGTCATCAGGGCTCACATTTAAAATTGACTCTTGATTCATTAATTGCAGAGTCCAGTAGGCAACTAAGTATTACGTCCCTAAAACCTACATAATATCCTTTTAGTATCCTTGCTTCAAGAACTTGTTTTATATCAGTTATAGCTTTAGTACAATGACCAACTTCATCTTGCAAGTCCAAAGGAAAACTGAATGGCAGTCTACACTGCGGACAGCAGAGCTCACAAATTGAATTCAGTCTTGATTTATTAATTGCAGACAGAATTGTACTCTATGTCCTCGAATTTTGTCAAGAGGAAGTGACAAAAAGCATTCCTTGATGTCTGTGCTGACTACTGCCTTCGATCTACACTGCGGACAGCAGGGCTCACAATTCAGATTGAGTTGCGATTGCAGATGACGCAGTCCAGTAGGCAACAGACATTGCTACCAGTGCGGCCCTCCCGGACCACGCATCATCGCTAGCTGTGCCCACGCGGAATGCTTCTGATGCTCCTACCTCAGTCCACCACAACTGATGGACCCTTTATGACAGAATCTTTTGTGTATGATTCCAGATCTGGTGCCCCTAACTTACTGTAGCACAAGTCATGGACCCTTTATGATTGAATCTCTTTGTGTGATCTGATGATTACTGTTGTACTTGTTACCAGCACCAACCATTCCCCGAGGGCTGGCTTACACTCACCCCACACGCATCCAGCACAGACGTCACTGGACATGTGACCCTGGTAATAAAAAGGAGTCGAGTGCACGTGCTCGTACCCAGTTCCACTATCTATCTGTGTCCGTGTGTTCATTATGTATGCAACATGCTGCCCCTGGGCCCTACCACATTACATTGTGCTCTGGACAGCGTATGCAACCAACTTACCTTTGACAGTGGGAGAAAACTTTGGTTATGTAACTTTGTCTCGGTCATTGTAACAAGTACGTACGTAGAGACTGGATGATTAGAGTACTGCAAGGAGAGTGTATAGTGAATTTATAAGTGCGTGGGGATTGGCGGAGTGATTGTATAAGTACATATGTTGGCACACCCTAACTCCGACAACAAGCTTGTCTCTAATTGGCTGCCCTCCATGTCCCAAAAACTGAAATTTGGATTTTGCATGGCCCAGTATTGCTACAGCTGCAATACTCCACTAAATGTGCAATAAATATTCACACCCACACAGATGTGTCATGTCCACCATCTTTCTTGTGTGAACTATGGATGAATGTAGGGTCAGTGATTCCCCGTACCTTCCATGTTGGCCATGTTCAGGGACTTGGCTCACAGAGTGACACATTGACGCTTGCGACCCGCGTTTTGGCAGCACTACAACAAGAACACCCGCATGGCAGTGTTGCAAGATTTTTTAAGCATTCTGTAGCCCAAAGACAACCAAAAAGTAGCCCAAACTAGCCCAATATTGCTACTTTAAGGAAGGAGGGGCAGGGACATCGTCAGGCATGTGGTGAATGGATTGGAATTGATGTTGCAGCAGGCTGCCAAGTAAATATTTGTCTAATAAAGCGCTTTAACATACTAGTTTGCTAGAGCGCTGTATATATATTTATAATCTGGCAACTAGCACAAACCAACATTTTACCGCACAACCGGGAAAAATATAGCCCAATTGTGCGTGATCTAGCCCAATCTGGCAACAGTGCTGCATCAGTTGATTCCTCATACAGCTCACGATGGAGCCACGCCCATAGCTCCGGAGTCATTCTTCACAGCCTCACGCAGGACTGGCATACGCCAGGCCAGCCCACTCCGCTTACGCTTACAGGGAAGGACAACAACGCTACATGGCCCAGATTTTCATTGCAGTAATCTGCTGGTCACACCCTAGTTGTCAGTACGCCACAGCCACTCCCTCACGGCTAGTATACACCCACACCACACCCATCCAGCACACGCGTCACAAGACACGTGACCCTGCCAATAAAAAAGACCGGGCGCACGTGCTCGACGCCATTTCAGAGTTGCTCGCACCGGATGCACTGCGGCCGGCACAGGCACACCGGCACGGAACGGTGACTTTCGGTCCACTGAGGTACGGGTACCGTAACTGCTGAGCGGGTGTAAAGCCTGCGGTGATGGCCCGTCCCGGCTGCCTGGACAGCTCAGGTTTTGTGTGCCCTGCTGGACCGCAGTGTAGGCCTGAGCCACCAAACAGGGAGGCCTACCACCACGTGCGTGGCCTCACTGTTCACTGAGTTAGTGGCACCGCAAGGACTGAGCGGGTGTGCAACCTGCAATGATGATAGGTGCACTAGTATGTCCTCTGCCATGGCAAAATCAAGACGCAGCACCAAATGTCAGACCTGTTGGCCTGCGGAGCGGGACTGCATGATGCGGAGGGTGCACTGTCCGCGAAAAGGTGAGCAGTGAGGCCTGGGTGTGCAGCGGTGGGCAAATACGTCTGGGCGGCGGGAGTGGATACACAAAGGCGGCACAGCGATTTAGGCGTACGCAGTCGTATATACTCTCCCATTACTAATTCTGTACTATGTTTAGATGTGGGAGCTTGAGGGCTCCACTAGGTCCCGGCACGTGGTTGGAGACACAGCACTCACTGTTCCTCTTCAGCTCTTCCTTTCTCTCCTTCACACTCTTTCTCTCTCTCTTCTTCTCTCACTCTTTCTCTCTTTCTCTCTGTCTTCCTCTCTTTCTTTCTTTTTCTCTCTCTCTCTCTCTTCCTCTCACTCTCACTGTTTCTCTCTTTCTCTCTGTATTCCTCTGACTCTTTCTTTCTTTTTCTCTCTGTCTTCCTCTCACTCTTTCTTTCTCTCTCTATCTCTCTTTCTCTCTCCTTTGATGGACGCATGACGCACAATCTTATCTTGCTTTTTGTCTTGCAGGCCTGCGATGAAGCGTGGCCATCCTGCAATCAACACTCAACCTGAATTGTAAGCTCCGCTCTCCGCGTGTACACAACGGGTGAGGAGGTTTCTTCGGCACGTGGTGGACCCTCTTCGACACACGCCGGTGGTGTAAGGTGAGCAGAGAGGCTTGTTTGCGCAGCGGCGGGCAGTCACCTCCGGGCAGTGGGAGTGGATGGGGTGCAGCAGCCTGGGTGCGCATCGGCACACAGTCACCTCCGGGCAGTGGGAGTGCATGGGGTGCAGCAGCCTGGGTGCGCAGCGGCTGTCATACACCTCTGGGCAGTAGAAGTGGATGGGGTACACTAGCCTGGATACACAAAGGCGGGACAGCGATTTAGGCATACGCAGTTGTATGTACTCATCCATTACTGATTCCATTTTTATATTTCAGATGACTAAGCTTGAGGGCTGCCCTATATCCCGGCACGTGGTTGGAGACACACCGGTGACAGAAAGGTGAGCTGTGAGGATTTTCTCCACAGTGTCAACACTCACTCTCCCTCTCCATCTCTTCCTTTCTGTCACTCACACTCTTTCTCTCTCTTTCTCTCTCTCTCACTCTCTATCTCTTCCTTTCTCTCTCTCACACTCTTTCTCTCTTTCTCTGTCTCTTCCTCTCTCTCTCATTCTTTCTTTCTCTCTCTTCCTCTCTCACTCTTTCTCTCTCTCTTCCTCTCTCTCACACTGTTTCTCTCTCTCTTCCTCTCTCTCACAATGTTTCTCTCTTTCTCTCTTCCTTGTATCTCACTCTTTCTTTCTCTGTCTTCCTCTCTCTCACACTTTCTCTCTTCCTCACTCTCACTCTTTCTCTCTCTCTCTTCCTTTCTCTCTCTCACTCTTTCTCTCTCTCTCTTCCTCTCTCTCACTCTTTCTCTCTCTCTTCCTCTCTCTCACTCTTTCTCTCTCTTTCTGTCTCTCACTGTTTCTCTCTCTCTTCGTCTCTCTCACTCTTTCTCTCTGTCTTCCTCTCACTCTTTCTTTATTTTTCTCTCTCTCTTCCTGTCACTCCCACTGTTTCTCTCTTTCTCTCTGTCTTCCTCTCACTCCTTCTTTCTTTTTCTCCCTAACTTCCTCTCACTCTTTCTTTCTCTCTCTCTCTCTCTCTTTCTCTCTCCTTTGATGGACGAATGACGCACAATCCTATCTTGCTTTTTATCTAACAGGCTGTGATTCACGAATCGACGTCCCCCCCCACACCACCACAGCTGAACGCGTGTACAAACTGCGATGATGCGTGGCCATCCTGACAACGCCTAACAAAGTTGCCTCAGCACGTGGTGCACCCTCTTACACACACGCCGGTGGCGGAAGGTGAGCAGAGATACTTCTTTCCGCAGCAGCGGGCAGTCACCTCTGGGCGGTGGGAGTGGATAGTGTGCAGCAGCCTGGGCGCACAAGAGCGCACAGACACCTCCAAGCAGTGGGAGTGGATGGGCTGCAGCAGCCTGAGTGCGCATTTCCGAAACAGATAATTAGGCATGTGCAGTTGTATGTACTCTGCAATTACTAATTCTATACTATCTTTCAGATCACTAAACTTAAGGGTGCACTATGTCCTGGCACGTGGTTGGAGACACACCGGAGGCACAAAGGTAAGCTGCGAAGATTTTCTCCAGTGTCAACACTCCCTCTCCATCTCTTCCTTTCTCTCTCTCACACTTTCTCTCTTTCTCTGTCTGTTCCTCTCTCTCATTCTTTCTTTCTCTCTCTTCCTCTCTCTCACTCTTTCTCTCTCTCTTTCTCTCTTTCTCTCTACCTCTCTCTCACACTGTTTCTCTCTCTCTCTTTTCCTTGTATCTTACTCTTTCTCTCTCTCACTCTTTCTCTTTCTCTGTCTTTGTCTGTCTTCCTCTCTCTCACTCTTTCTCTCCTCTCTCTCTCACTCTTCCTCACTCTCACTCTTTCTCTCTCTCTTCCTCTCTCTCACTCTTTCTCTCTCTCTCTTCCTCTCTCACACTATTTCTCTCTCTCACTCTTTCTCTATTTCTTTGTCTTCCTCTCTCTCTCACTCTTTCTTTGTTTCTCTCTTTCTCCCTCACTCTTTCTCTCTTTCTCTTTCTCCTTTGCTGGACGCATGACGCACCATCTTATCTTTTTTTTGTCTTACAGGCTGTGATTCACAAATGGTCCAGCGATGACACGACATGGCTGTACATAGTTTTATTTGTTGTTGTTTTGTTTTAATAAAATGTTTTATATGTAAATCCATACAATACTAAGATTCTTATTTGTCCAACCTAACGTGACTGTCACATTTGTTTGTGGGGGGTGGGGGTGATGGGAGATGGCGGACAAGGAGCTCCTACTGGGGGATGTCGGAGCAGTGTTGGGTGTCCGACCTGCATGATCGTTGCCTCCATTACATCTGTTCTCAGAGACTTAAGAGCCGGTGGTCTGGCTCGTAGATGAAGAACTGCGAGCTCACTAGCAGGCTCATAGAGGGAGAACCGCGGCCCGTCAGTTCGCAGAGGAAGAGCTGCGGGCCAGCTCGCAGAGGAACACTGCGGGCCGACTAGTATAGGGAAAGGTGCAGGCCATCAGCTTCCAAAGGGATAGCTGCGGAACACTGATGTGGGGAGAGGGAGCGTGAAGAGCGTATCTCGCAGAGACACCTCCGGTATATTTCCAGTATTGGCTTCACAGATACAACTGCGGGCCCAAGAACTCGCACCCAAAAAGCTGTGAGCCGACAAGTGGTTCGCAGAGGCAGACTTGCGGGCCCAAGTATGTTGTTGGAGATATGCTGTTGATGGTGGAAAAGGGTGCGTTACCTGCTGATGTAGGGAGACGCAGCGTGAAAGCGGTATCTCGCACAGACAGAGCTCCGGTATATTAAATTGCCCCGGGACCTTTCTTTTATATTTTCACTCGATGCGAGGCACAAGATGGCTGCTAACATTTCCTGGTTTGAATTGTTAGCAGCCAATCAGAGGCAAGCTCGTGCTCGGGAGTTAGGTGCAGTCCAGAC
Source organism: Calotriton arnoldi (assembly GCA_963921515.1). Classification (NCBI taxonomy): domain Eukaryota; kingdom Metazoa; phylum Chordata; class Amphibia; order Caudata; family Salamandridae; genus Calotriton; species Calotriton arnoldi. Next base: position 183,005 of record CAWUFW010019383.1, read on the forward strand.
ATATATATCTTTTTTTCCTTTAATATCTCAAAAACTACTGAACGGATTTACACCATTTCCACAAAACCGCGCTTTCTGCACCAAGACCTTTCTCCCTGCCAAATTTGCAATTCTTTCTTTGTCACACAGTACATGTAATGCACCGCTCTCATCAAGAATGGAACCAGTAATGGCACAATTTCCCTGTTGCTCCACACATAAATACATGTAAAGAACAAATCAGAATAGTTCCTTTATTTTTTCAAATTGCAAAACTTCTCTCTATTGGTTATTTTTGAACTTTCCATATAAACAGTTTTTTAAAAATTTAAGAACACATACAGGTGAGAAGTTCAACGTATTCTATCAACAAACTTTCTAGAACATTCTACGACACGTGCAGGTTAAAAGTTCATCATTTTTTCAAACCTAACGATATTTTTTTGCAACATTTTCTCGAACATTTAAGGGCACGTGCAGGTTAAAAGTTCACCATTGTTTTAAGTTCGAACAGTACCTTCCAAATGCAAGTAGGAGGTGTAGTTGAACTGACCAAATTTTATCGTATCTTATGAACTCTACGTTGAAACTGCTTTTTATTAACCAATGACAAAGATGCTTTTTGACAAACTAATATGCACCCTACTTTTTAGTAAACAATGTTTTTCATCTCCCAATCAGTTATCGTTTTGTATGAGGAAAAAAGTAGTTCCCCATCTTTAAACATATCTCTTATTCTACGAACGGACTGCATGAGCTACAGACATCTATCCATATCTTCCAGCTACACCTTCAAAATGCTAGTGTGGATCGTAGGACATAGCTATGTTTTCTGGTGCAAGAGGTATGCAGAACAGAGACGTATTGACTTAGACCTAGGTTTACAAAATGTGGACATTAAGGGGCCGATTCCGATTTCGGCCGGAAGGGCACCGAACGATGGTCGGAGCCCTTCCGACCGAATCGAACGTGCCGGCGGATTCCTTTCCGACCGAGCCATTCCGATGGGCTCGGTCGGAAAGGAATTCGACTCGGATTTCCGGATGGCTTACGACGGGCTCGGAGAGCCGTCCGCCGTCCGGAAATCCTTCAGTACTCCCCGGCCGCCTCTTCACGACCGAGGGAGTACGATGGCAGATGTTCACTGCCTTTTCGTGCCGGTCTTTCCGGCACGAAAAGGCAGTCGGTAACTGTCTTTGGGGACCCCAGTAGGGCCCCCATGGGTGCGAGAGCCGCCGAATGGCGGCCTGGGGGCACCTATGGTGCCCCTCTGTTGATCCCTGCACCCGGTGGCAGGCACCTTGGGGTGCCGGCCACAGGGTGCAGGGATGAACTGCACCCCTGCTTTCCACAATGAAAGCATGCATTCCGCTCGGAATGCATGCTCCCAATGTGTAGTATACGAGTGCGACCGAACAGGGTTCGGTCGCATCGTCACTGCAGGAGCCGTAACCGACGACAGCAGGTCGGTCGGTTACGGCTCCTGACCGATGTCGGACGGACCTGAGTCCGTCCAACATCGGAATCGGCCCCTAAATGGTTTGGACAGAGAGGATTGAAGTGGCACCAATTACTCCCTTTGGTTAAAACCTGTTTGCATCTCCAACTCCCTGACCTCCTCATTGTGCACTGTGGTGGAAATGACCTTGGCACATTGACTGGGGTAGGTTTGGAAATGCTAATGAAGGATACCTTTAGACAATTGATGTTGCTTTTGCCTCAAACTGTCTTTGTATATTCCAATATATGCCAAAGACAGAAGTGGAAATGGTCAAACAAATTTTGTCCTCAGATTGAAAAATCTAGGAAGAATGTCAACAAAGCTGTGTCTGCATACCTCAGAGACCATAGAATGCGGTCGATCCACAACAACAACATACGTTATGATATGGCTGATATCTACAGAAGTGATGGAGTACACTTCACAGATCAGGGAAATCGAGTTTTTCTGAATAACCTGAAGCTGTGCATCCGCACTTATATGTAGCTCCAACTAATAAACACAAAGGCTCTTTTTAGAGCTGCCTTATATTCCCAATATCGGTTCGCAGACTGACAACTGCGATCCGGCTAGCACAGGGAGACCTGCGGGCCGTCGGGCAGCCTCGCAAAGGGAGAGCTACGGCCCGTGGGCTCGGCTCGCACAGAGAGAGCTACGGGCCGTCGGCTCGCAAACGCAGAGCTGTGAGCCAATGGACTGGTAGTGTTTTATGGTTTAGGGTAGTGCAGTGGTGTTTGTGTAGTGTAGGGGGTCCTGCTGTGGGTAGTGTTTTAGGGTTTACGGTAGTGCAGTGGTGTTTGTGTAGTGTAGAGGGTGGTGCTGGGGGTACATTTAGGGTTTAGGGTAGGGCAGTGGTCTTTACGTAGTATAGGGGTCCTGCTGTGAGTAGTGTTTTAGGGTTTAGGGTAGTGCAGTGGTGTTTGGGTAGTTCAGGGGGTCGTGCTGGGGGTAGTGTTTTAGGGTTTAAGGTAGTGCAGTGCCGTTTCTGTAGTGTAGGGGGTCGTGCTGGCAGTAGTGGTTTAGTGTTTAGTTACGTAGTGCAGTGGTGTTTGGGTAGTGTAGGGGGTCATGCTGGGGTAGTGTTTTAGGGTTTAGGGTAGTTCAGTGGTGTTTCTGTAGTGTAGGGGGTCGTGCTGGGGGTAGTGTTTTAGGGTTTAAAGTAGTGCAGTGGTGTTTCTGTAGTGTAGGGGTCGTGCTGGCAGTAGTGGTTTAGTGTTTAGTTAGGTAGTGCAGTGGTGTTTGGGTTGTGTAGAGGGTCGTGCCGACAGACTGACTCACAGAGCTCCGAGCCAACGGACTGGCTTCTAAAGGCATAACCGCGATCTCGTGATATGGGGAGAGGCAGCGTGAAAGGAGTATCTTACACAGACACAGATGCCAGTGTTGCCTCGCAGAGGTAAAACTACACACCCGATGGCTTCTACACGGAGAGATGCGAGCTGACGGACTAAGTCACAAAATGGCTGCCAACACTTCCTAGTTTCAACCGTTCACAGCCAATGAGCCGCGAGCTCGTGCTCGTAACCCTCAGCCAATCAGATGTCAGAATTCTCAAATATCGATATCTGTAAAATTTGATATTTCTCAAAAACTACTGAACGGATTTACACCATTTCAACAAAAGCGCGCTTTCTGGACCACAACCTTTCTCCCTCACAAATTTGGCGTAATTCCGTTCAGCAGTTTGACCTGTAGCCTTGTCTAAAGTTTCCTATGGAAAATGCATTGAGAAAACACATTTTGGGACTCCCCTTTTTTCTCAGCCCCCCCTTGACCAATCACCCCCAAACTTTCAAGATAGGAGCTGATCAAAAAAGAGAAACTTTTTTGAAAATTTCGTAAAGATTCATCAAACGACGCCAAAGTTATAAGCACATGGAGGGCTCCAGGAGAGGGGCCGCGCAACCCTCTCCCAACATGAGTAAAGCCCCGGGGCTGCGGGGACCCCAGCGGGCCCCCGCAGCCCCAGCGACCCCCAGCTATTATTTTTTAAGAAATGCCCGTGGGACCTAGCCCACCCGGGGACCTCATTAAAATAAAACGCGGGAACCCGCGACCCCAGCGCGAATTGCGCCGATTTTTTATTTATTTATAAAAAATGCTTTTTTTGGCCCTGGGGTCCTTCTGGGACCCCCTGAGCAGGCCTAGGGGGTCACGGTGTTTCTACCCTGCCCCCTTCTCTTGTTTTATACCTTTGTTTCTCTGTTTTCTAGTGACTCGCTTCTACCGAGCCACAAGATGGCTGCCAACACTTCCTGGTTTGGAGTGTTCGCAGCCAATCACAGTGAAGCTCGTGCACGGGACTTAGGCTCCGCCCAGATATCAAAACTTTTATTTTTCTTATTTCTCAGCAACCACTGAACGGATTTACACCATTTTACAAAAGGTCGCTTTCTGAGCCAAGCACTACCTTTTGGCAAATTTGGGGTAATTCCGTTCAGTAGTTTCGGCTGTAGCCTTGCACAAAGTTTCCTATGGGAAATTGATTTTTTGACTCTTATTTTTTGTATTTCTCAAAAACTACTGAACGGATTTACCCCATTTAAAAAAAGGTCGCTTTCTGAACCAAGCTCTACCTTTCTGCCAAATTTGAGGTAATTCCGTTCAGCAGTTCGGGCTGTAGCTCGTCGCAAAATTTCCTATGGAAATTAACATGGAGAAAACGTGTTTTGGGACCCCCCTTTTTTCTCAGCCCCCGCTTGACAAATCACCCCCAAACTTTCAAGATAGGAGCTAACCTAAAAAGTGCAACTTTTTGCAAAATTTCATAAAGATTCGTCAAACGACGCCAAAGTTATTAGCAAATCAAAAAATGCTTTTCCTATGGAAACTAGGGGGTCGATTCCGATCCCGGTCGGAGGCGCACCTAACACCATTCGCCCGGGAAAAAAAACAGGCGAATGCGTGTTTCCCGACCAATTCGCACATACATCCGAACGAGCAAGTACGATGCGCATAACTGCCCAAATCCCGACCCAGTCGCACTCACCCAATACAGCTCCTGTTCACCGACCGATGCGGATCCGGAAACGCAGAATCGAGTCGCACGGAAGCCCAAATGCAGCCCCGTCCGGCCGGACTAGTACGATGCACCTTCCGTACGTGCCGAACCCGTCGCTACGCACGGCACGTCAAAGCATCCGGGAGAGGCGCACATAAGCTCCGATTCGCGCCACAAGACGATCCACGGCTACGAGACGAACAAGCCAGCGACGAGGACGAGGCGAAGCAAAGAGAAAGACGAACGAGATGAACCAACCATGAATCCCATCGCGCAGATCCTACCAATACTCTACATCTATTACCGGAACTGGTACGGACGCGTACGGCGCAGAAGGTAAGTCAGACACCCACCACACAAACAAACCACACGTACCCGACAGACAACACACACACATAGGGATGCAGAAATTACTTACACCAGCAACAGCAGCACCATAGGGGCGGGATGGCTATCACCAATGCCACATACACACATAGGGGCCTGGATGCCAACCACTAATACCACCCCTACTCAGGGGGGGCTAGATGCCTACCACTACTACCACCCCTACTCAGGGGGGGCTGGATGCCTACCACTACTACCACCCCCACTCAGGGGGTGCTAG